>JAQQAE010005591.1:0-17469 GCA_029823295.1 Pseudamia nigra | reverse complement strand
TAGGGTGAGATGGAGGCAGATGATTGGCTGTGGCGACCCCTGAAGGGAACAGCCCAAAGGAAAAGACGAAGAAGATTCATCCCAAGATACGCAGTTTCTGCTATTGTAATTTTTCCTGTTCATTTCAAAGACTGTCTTTCAAACTACAACAACAGTTAGGTTTTTTTGCATCAACATGGTGTTAATACTCTGAATGTCTGCTGTCGGATTTGACCAATGGCACATCTGCTCTCATGCTTCTCATAGCTTTATGCACATCACATTTTGGACTGATTTCCCAAACTAACGATGACTGATGTTTTCAGCTACAAGCATAGAAAATAATGTTTAGGAGACACTGTCCTTCCTGCCCTGTGAGTTACTGTCCTCTGAACAATTCAAATATCCACCTGTAGTACATCTCAAAGACACAAATGAAAGACTCCAACTAAAGGAATCATTGACATCACCTGTTATAAGCTGCAGCAGCAGCTTTGTTGACAAGATCCTCTACTGTCAGATTAGAGATGGCTCCTTCGACTGCTGACAGACAGAAAAACAGATAAAACTCATCAAAATTCATCATTTTTAAACAACTTTAATTAAAATGAAACAACAACACAACTTTCGGCTCAATAAAATGACCTCAGACTTCATGAAGAGGCAAAAAAAACCCACACAGATTCTCTCTGGTTTCAAGGACAAAACACTAAAGAGAGGGAGTTTTAACTTTGACTTTGCTTTGTGATTAAGTCAGAATTACAAAATACCAGGGCGCACCGTTTAAAAAAAAAAAAAAAAAAAACTAATTAAAGAGCACACCTGTGCACTTAAGCTCACAGACTTTATCAGGACACGTCTTTCATCAAACTAAGTGCTACTCACTACTTTACAAACTAGAATAAAAACACTGGTACTGCCATTCATTCAAATATTAAGAAATGATTAAGTACTATGCTTATTAAATAAATGTGTACTTTTATTGGTTTGAAAGCATTCCGTGTAACCAGGCGTAAAGCACAGTGTACCTGAAGGGCTGCTGGACGACTCAGCAGGTTTGCTCTCGTATCGACACTTGTGGCTGATTCCTAAACTGCGCGACCAGATTGGACACGTGAGGAAACGCTGACCTCTGGGACTCGCTTCCTGACCAGAAACCTGCAAAAAAAATTAATATACACAATCAGCTTCACTGTCATAAAAACACTGACTTGTAAATCATAAGTTTTCTAACTACCATCTATGTTCGTAGTATGCATAGAGCAAAACATTTTGTCTAAATTATATCCAAAACTCATCCACAGTGGACAAAAAGTAGTAAATTGTCACATTTCAAACAGAAACAAAGATAACATGTCTGTGATAAGGCTTGTATTTAAGTATAATTTAAACACTCTCTCTTTAAATGCATTTTAGAAAACTGGATAACAAGCAGACAGAGCCAAATACAGATGTAGATCAAGACAGATTATGAAATTTGGTGGAAAGACAGGGAATTTTTTTTGTTGAGCTGAAACAAAATGTGGTGCTTGTCTCAAAACAAAGTGATTTCGTGAGGTACACATACAGTATCAGATATGATATTCATGTTTATGGATGAAATAATTACCGGTGCAATAATAAACCACGGTGAAATTTGTGCCTGTTTCAAATTTTAATTATCATAATAACTGCATGATTACCACGATTTGGAAAACTCGTGCATGACTCACGTCTTATGTCTCTATTCCCGTTTCTATGGTTATTGGAATTTTTTTATCCAAGTACTACCAGATCATCAGCACCTTGAGAAGGGAAATGTATTTGTACACCAGCATATACTAGGACTGCACAATTAACTGTAATATCAGACGTAATCACAATATCTGCTTGTGCCACAATATAAACACAAATGTCCAGATTTAGGTCTAACAGTAGAAATAAGGAAATAAAATCTGTTCTCGGTGATATTTCACTGCACAGCTGCGTGAGGTACTGTGGCGTTTTCTCATACTAGATTAAGACTTGACATTTCTAAATGAGTAAGGATGTGGATTTTCCTTGAAAACCAATCAAGCAGAATCACATCCCCATCACAAAAATGCCCACCATAATCTTTTGCATCAAATCATGCAGCCCTTGTACATATTATTCATAATCCCTTCAGTATCAAGTGAAAATGGACAATTAACATCAGCTTAAAAATTCACTGATGTTTTGTGCTGGAGAGAAAGTAAAAAATTACGTCTCAGGTCCAAAGTTTAGCCTTCAGTCTTTTCCATTGCTTTTATTTTTTCAGTATTGATTGCTAATAACCGATATCGGTATCTATCCTGGGGAAAAAAAAAACAAAAACCACACACATCCGCGGATCTGCATCTCACCGTGCTGACCCGGAGTCCTTGACAGTCCAGCGAGCCTTTAGTGAGGAAGCGGTACAGAGGACTCCAGGGGGTGGAGTTAAAATCTCCACATAACAAAACGGGACAGGTGGAGCCGTCGGGGCCGAGGCACAGCCGGTTGATCTCAGCCAGCAGAATCGCCAGCTGGGCCAGTTTGATGTCCCCGCGCCGCGGGTTGTACAGCAGGTGTGTGTTGGCGACACATATCGAGGCGGACTGATCGAGCTGGTCAACGCTGTTCGGTTTCAAAAGTACAACCAGTCCCACGTTGTCCCGATCGAGGAGCGTGTCCCCGGGCCGGAAAAACTCCACGGGATGGGAGGAGATGAGGGAGAGACGGGACGTTTTGAAGACGACAGCACAACCGTCCGGTTTCCTCCCGGTTCGCTTTTTATACTCGCACTGATAACCTGACGGACACACACAAGTACACACAGACATACATTCAAAAACACACAACTTGCAACTTAAGTTAAATCAGCAGGATTTTTTTTTTTGATCATGTCATTGTAGAAAACATGGTGCAGAGAGAGAGAGAGAGAGAGAGAGAGAGAGAGAGAGAGAGAGAGAGAGAGAGAGAGAGAGGTACCGGTACTGTGTAAAACAGGCAAAATTAAATACGCACATTTTGTATTTTTTAAGTTTTTAGTTTTAGTCTCAGTTTAAAACAATAGAAATTGGTCAATGACTGATCTGTGAATTTTTGCTGTATCAATATGGATTCAATTAAAATTCCCCGCAGTAATCAGACGACTTACTCGCCACATCAGGTAGCTCTAACACAAATAAAAAATAAAAAACACACTGTACTGTGCAAAACTTTTAGGCTCCTTGGTTTTGTTGTTTTATTAGGTTATAATGGTTACAAACATGCATTTTTCAATCACAATAGAATCAGAACAAAGGTGTCAGTGTTTCCTCCCTTTGCACTTAAATTGTTTTGAACTATTTGGAACTGAAAACGTGAGATCATGTGACTTAAATCAGGTTTTATTCAGCTCACGTCACTACTGTTTGCTCTACTTTTCGCCACCAGAACAGACGTGACACTAAATAAGTACTTTTGTCTGTTGAAGCCCTTCAGTTCTGATTTTTCTTTTTGACACTGTGCACAGATTTTCTGTACATTTATTTACTGTCCTACAATGACAACAAACCAAAGGTGGATATTTGCGAGTTCCACTTCTATGCTGATTTTAGCAGATAGTTGATTCATTTTTCTACATGTGTTTGTCAGTATAAAGTTGAAAACAAGATAAGACAATACAACAAACCCAAAGTGCCTGAAACTTTTGCCCAATTTTGTACTGTAGAGAATCAATTCATTAAAACTAGGTTCACTGAGTCACAATAAATTCACATTTCTTAGGTTTATAAATATTATTCTACAATTTTACACACAAGGGAAAACATATTTGTGGCGTGTCCTGTTTTAACTAATGCTGAACTAAAACAAAAGACAGAGGAGACGTAGTGATTCATTACCCAGAGCCTGTAGAGCAGGTTTCATCTGGTTTATGTAGTGGTCCTCCTGGACTTCCTGAAGACACAATATCTGAGGGGAAAAAAGACCAAGGTCAACCATATTACTAAATACGTTTCTCAAAAGATATGATGATAATTCACAGCAGGAAAAACCAAAAGGTGCAAAATTGTACAGTATGGATCATTTCAAAACCAACAACATAAAAAAACACAGTTTGGCAACAGCGGTACAGGTACCATCCAGTCATTCAAATGATCAAGCAGCTGAAAACATGAATTTGATGCTTTACGAGCACCAAATCGTCTGGCTGATACATGTACAGGTGCTAGAATTGACAGTGCACTGGCTGGACTCGCATGTTTTCTCCCCACTCAGTGACGACACACACACCTGGAAGTCGGCTGCCAAAGTTGGCTTCATGCGTCGCGTTCATGATCTGACTGGCAGTGTTTTGTGGATAAACTCGGCACGGACCGATGAGCTGTTTGCACCGTGTTTCCTTTGCAGGGTTTGGAGTTTGTCAGAAAACATCAACAAAGCACCATTTCTGTTTTAGACAATATTTGTGCATCTCTACAGCTCTGTTAATGGTTTTTTTTTTACTTTAGCAGGTTAAAATGTCAAATCCATGCGCCACTAGGATGCGTTCTGTTCGACTCACGTCGGCATCGTGCTGTTTGATCTCACTCAGGAGGTTCGGCAGTCGGAACTCCCAGGGCAGGACGCCGGGGTTGCAGTGTCCGTACAGGTACGAGTTGTCCTGCAGCAGATCCTGAGACAGGATGTTGTAGGACATCACGGAGAAGTCAAAGGCTGTGCTGACCCCCGGTGGGCTGACGTCAGTACTGCAGGCAGAGGCCTCCCAGTGTCTCTGGAGAGCTGGAAAGAGAACAGATGATTTAAAAAAAAAAAAAAAAACATGACCAGGAAGTTTCTTACACCACAAGTCAAATGTTTGAATGTTTATTCTTAGTACTGTAGTTTCAAATCACCACAGTGTCTTGGTCAGGAGTTCATTTGTGGCATTTATGCCTTGATAATGTGCTTTAGACGATTAAGAAAGCAAAAAATGTCACAAAGGAAGGGTGGGTACGGAGTCAACGGGCATGTTAGTAATACTGCACAAAGAAACAGTTCATCAAAAACGAAAAGACAGTCTCATCATTAAGCTAAGAAATGAAGGTCAGTCAATCTGAAAAACCTCAAGAACTTTGAATGTGTCCTCAAGTGCTGCCAGCAAAACCATCAACCGCCATCTGGAGCATTATGAATTAGTAGCTCAGTAATAAATGTGTCCTGTAGAGCAGAGGTCGTGCCTCCTGAGTCGCTCCTCATCAGAGACACTTTCATTATAGTGTTTGATGGTTTTAGCAACTGCATATATTAAATGTTCTTCATATTTTTTTAGTTGACTGACCTTCATTTCTAAATAATATCAAACTTAACTTCTAGCTTTTCTCTTGTTATGGAATAAAAATGCACGCATGGAGTGCTTGGCTGGTGTAGAGTCATGAAATCCACAAAATCTATTATGAAGGTGTTGATTGAAATTGCATCTTTACTGCTGGACAGGGATGTTCACGCAGTCGGTAAAATAAGATGAACATTAATTGACTTATCTCTTCTAAATAACATCCTGGTAATAATTTATATGAATTTATTTTACTATGATGAAACTGATGCGGCAGGCTTAGTTTTTCCATTTTAAGCATCAATTTAACATTAAGGGTTGGTTCAGATGTGATTGTGAATCTATGAAGCACTTATTACACTCAGCATTTTACCTCCTGGTGTCATCTATCGATGCCTTAGTCTGTCAGTTCTTTGTGGGCCCTTTAACACCAACAGCGAACCAGCAGGGTTCTACTTCTGAGTGTTTACACCAAAAAAAAAAAACAACTTGGTTCGAAACATGAAACCTTAGTTCGCCTTGTTGTTGTTATTATAGCATCCGACCATGTTTTATGGATGTGCAGGAACACCTGAAATAACAGGAACTGCAATCTGCCATCAGTATTCCTTCCATCCGCCAACATACACCTGGGACCATCGCTGCTCATGACACATTGGCGATTAGAATAATAAATCTAAAAACTGGTGTAAATGTGAACTAGTTCACCAGGTGGCACCTGAAAGGCACCGGTTCGACAACCCCGGTTCATTTGGTGTATCAGGAGCTAATCTAGAACCCTCCGCTCTCACAACGGCACAATGAACTCACTTACTGAAGCAGCAACTTCTGAGTTTGTCATGTTGCTCATGACACAAAAGAAGTTGGTCATTAGTGACTGGAGCTAAAAATCCAAACATAAAACACCTTCCATTTCATTTTAGTCGTATTGCAATGTTCACTGTCGTTTTATTTAGTGAGCTGCTGGATTTATTTTTCATCTTTAGTCTATAATAACACTATAAATGTACTTAAAAAACTGAAAACGTGTGATCTTGTGGCTTCTGATGTCAAGTCAAATATAAGCTATAATAAAAGGAGGATTATGTAGACTTACACTTTATGGAAACAGGAACCAGATTGCTGTCAGGTGGAGGCGGCTGTCGGTTGACACTGACCATCTGCCATGGGTTTGGAGGAAGACTGTGGACCTGAGGCTGAGACAGAAGGTCTATGAACTGGTTTCCATCAGTGCCCCCGTCCCTCTGCTTCTCCTCTGGCCCTTTAGGATTCACCTGCTGATCTGTACCCGTGGTTTTAAACCAGGGATTAGGTCTGGGTTTGTGTACAGAAGCTGCATCCTGCTCTCGGGGCCTGGGAGTTTGAGTCGTAGACCCTGTAGGTTGTGAATTTTTAAGCGGTGCTTGCTGGTGTAAAGTCGTGGGTTGGTTCGGACTTCCACTGTGAAAGGATCGGTCTCCAGGTTTAGTCCTTTGACTCCTTTCTACATCTTTATCTCTGCTGTTTTCCCTAATGAAGCCTTTTCTAGCTCCATTTTCCTCTCGGGCTCGATTCCTGTCTTTGAGGTGATGGTTTGGTTGATGCCCGCTGTCTTTACGGTGGTCCGAGCGATGGCACTCGCCCTCCTTGGCCCTGCTCGCTGATGCTCCTTTGTGTCCCTCTGTGCTCTTTCTCCGTTTATGTGGAGGTCCTCCGTCAGGCCGCTCCATCATGAGGCCAGCCGAGGTGTAGAACCAACTCCGACTACCTCCAAAATGACCCGCGTTGATATCTGAAGCGCGTACTGTACTCCCAGAGAAAACCCGAGTGGCTGCTGGATGAGTGAGTCGAGGAGGCCAGGGGGGCAATCCCTGTGGGGACCACCAAGGACGGGGAGCGGGGATAAAATTGTGTAGGTAGGCAGTTGGGGGGGGGGCACCGCCGCTCCCGAAGCCAGTGCTGCAGAAAGCAGGTCGGCTTCGGGGAAGGAAAGAGGAGCCGAAGGAGCTCAGCTGCCGAAGGAACATGGAGCGGCTGCAGAAGGGAAGAAACGGAGAAATTCATTCAGTTGTTGGTTTGTTTTTTTCCCACCGACTGTACATCGTTGGTTAGTTTGATTCCAGACTCACAGAACTTAAGAATCACTTTTCACTCTCTTTTGTTGAGCAGTCAAAAGAAAACTCTTCATCTCTTTGAACACATTTTAACTTTTTCTGTCAGAGGTACATAGAGGTGCTTTCTATTCACTGTTATGGATGATTTCGTCAATTTAACATGTGCTTTAAAAATTGGAAAAGCATAATATAGAAATAATCTAGAGATTATGATTGGTGCTATATAAATAAAGTTTGATTGATTGATTGATTGATTGAATATTAGCAATCAAACTGTAATTAAAGCATTACTGATTATCACCAAGCTGAAAATGGGGCTGTTTTTGCTGACCTTATCACAGGGTGACATTTTAAAGATAAGTGGTTCTCAGACACAGTGGTACTAAAGCATTTATTTATTTATTTGAAAATGGGACACCCAGAAGCTTCATAGCTTATAAATGGGCAACCACAAATACATAAATAAAGCATATTACTATGTTTTAAAATGTAATACACTAGCAATCAAAAGTTGGGACATCCCTGCTCCTTATGTACCTTTTTCTTTATTTTCATTACTTTCGACACTGTCCATTTATGCAAAAAACAGATAAAAAAAACAGATATCAAATTATGTAGTAAACAACAACAGTGTTAACCCAAAAGATGCTTTATATTTTAGACTGTCCAAAGTAGACACATTTATCTTTGTACACTCATCATCATCAGATTCAGCAGGTTGTCGTCTGGAACAGTTTTCAAATCACAGGCGACTTCAGTTGTGCCGTATCTTGTCTTCTTCGTGTCTTTTTCAGGGGAAGGGTGGGTACAGAACCAGTAGCCCACTTAGTACTACTACAAAAACTGTACAAACCCATACTAGGACAAGAAACACTCAGTTTAGTAAACAGAAAAGACATAATCACATTAAGAAATAAAGGTCTGACAAATCTCAAGAACTATAAATTTGTCACCAAGTACCGTAAGGTCACCAAAACCATGATCTCAGAGATGCTGCTAAATGTGGCTGCTTCGAACAATCTAAAATATGTGCTGTTTAAACACATATTTTTCTACATATGTGCTCTTTCACAACATGCATGGCTTCAGAATAAATGTACAATCCTGAAAATAATAAAAGCAAAACAAACAAAAAAGACTGAACAGCAAGGTGTGTCCAAACCTTTGACTGCTAGTGTGAATTCAGACTGTATCTATTAGTTTATTACACGTCCACCAGTACATAAAGTCATAAAATAAGCTTAACCTCACACATCCATAGAACTAAAATGCAACATATGATATAGTGACACAATCTGTACAGCAGTAAAAGGATTTGGACGTAAAAGAGTAACAAAGACTATTTGATTTTCACACTTTAAGACATTTTACTCAGGTAAAGTTTTGAATAAACTTGGTGTATTTTCAGTAAAACATGACTAAATACTGCTTCTGCCCTAAAGTAATAACTGGGCCTAAATAAAGTGTTTCCGGTTGGATAAATTATGAATTACTGCTAAAGACAAGTGACGAAATACACACATTTATGCCAGATCTGAATTCACGACAATTTCAGGCGCAATTCTGTATAAAATAAAATTATTGATTTTAAGATCAGTGCTGTGGAAAAATGTAAATATGTCAAACTGATGTAGTGGATAAACGACACATTCATTCTGTAAGGATTCAGCTGTTTTTAGCTTCGTCAAGTGTAGCCTTTTGGTTTTTAATGACAGCTGTGCGTCAGTGAGTACTCACTGCTGGGAGCTGAAACCGGCATCGTCTATGTTTCTGTTTCTGTTTGGACGCATGTAACGTGAAATAAATAAAAACTTAACATAATCTAATGGGTCTGAGTGACAGACCAAAACAGACCCTACGGCTCCAACGAACGACGTCACCGACGACGACTAAAGTAAGCGCCGTGCTGCCTTCACGGACCGACAAAGTTCGTGTTTTCCAGATACTACCACCAACGTTGATTTAACCCACAAAATAAACATTCGGACATGAATGATATGATCACAATACCTCCTATCTACATGAACAATCGATTTGGAAACACAACCAATAGCACATAACCGTATTTATGTGTTTCCGATTTATCTTCATGCAAAAGACGCAATTTTCACTTAAATTACTAGAACCGTGGAAAAATAACAATAGAAATAGAATGAGGGGGGTTCTCAATGAGTAAACGAACTCAACATCAAAATTATACAACGCAGAAACTCAAACGTCAACTTTGAAGCGAAAAACTAAAATATTTCCCAATTGCAGAAAAAGCAACATTCCTGCGAGTGCTGGAACCTGTAGTCTTATTGTTCCGCTACCTAGCATCAAATATGTAGAGAAGAACCAGTGGACGGACTACAACAGCGGCGGTCCGCCACCAAAATCATTCCGTCTCGAAACGTAACTCATAGGGATGTTTTTTTTTCCTCGAGCATCCCAAAATGTCACGATTTCTTACCACGTCATTACTTAAAGGCAGTGGATCATTACATATTCCATTACGCTGTCTTGTATTTTCAGAGGAACGGTATCGAAAATAATGCCGGAGTAAAGAAAAGGTCATTCTACTTACGTCTGCAGGCGGAGCTCCCCCCTGAAGAAGACAACGGAGCCGAACCGACGAGTTTCCACAGGAGAGAGAATGTCAGCTCGTCATGTCCGTCATTTTGTGTTAATCCGTACCTTTACCGTATAACGTACAGGTGTAACGACACATTATTGCCTTGTGGCCCCAAATAGACCAGTTCAAACCAGTCTGAGGAGATGAGGGGGGTCTGCACCGATGCCTCTCTCTCTCTCTCTCTCTCTCTCTCTCTCTCTCTCTCTCTCTCTCTCTCTCTCTCTCTCTCTCACTCAACCCACCCACTTTCACCTCTTGTTTAATGATTTAATTAGCATAAAAGATACAACAGTAAATTTAAGTCATATTATCTACTGTTGGTGCATAATGCTTTATATTTTCAGTGTGTGTGTGTGTGTGTGTGACCTTGAAGTTCATTAATCTTGGACAAAATAGAAAAAAGTCCAAACAAGTGATGGTTAAAAACAAAGGAATTAAGTTGAGATACAAAGATAATAAAATGACAGAAAGATGGGGATAAAAGAAAAACGGGTTCCATTATTTTATATTTGAAGTTAAGAGGGAAAGTATTTGCTAAATGTCCTGTAGAAGTTTGATTTGAATGTTTTACTATGTCAGACAAACAATACGGTGGTTCAAAAAATAGGATGAAAATGCTAGATGCAGCGCTTGATGGTTAGTTTGCACAAATGAAATTCTGTAGAAAAATCACTTCATCGTTTTTTGGCTCTTGTGGAAGAGCGGGTCATGCACTGAGGATATGATTAAGATGAATGAATATATCATTAAAATGTGTCTAAAATCCGAAACGTTTGAGCAAAACGTCTACAGATCAATACGAAGGCTTTAAAGTTACTAAAAGTTTTGAATTTGCCAGGTGAATATTTTATCTCATGTCCACATTTCTGATGCTTTTGGTCAACCTCTGGATTATTTTGTTCATTGTGTGGGGAAAAATAAAACATTTTTTTTCTGTCAATTTGTGGATTCCTTTGGTCATTTTTGTCTTCAACAGGTTCTCCATTATTTGGTAACTTATGTTATGTCATGTTGTTCATTTCCTTTGCTATTTTACCTTAATGTATTTCTTGTTTGTTAACTTCAAAAATCCAAATTAACAACAGAATCCCTTAATTACACCTAAACTGTTCAGTCTTCACTTTAAACTTAAAAAAAAAAATCTTTCACATATAAAGGGAAAAATACATTTTACATTCGTAAAACTTGGATGTGGATTTATTTACAGGAGAAAAGTGAGTTAATATGAATGAGCTGTTTGAATCTTAGTCTTTTACTTGGTCAAACGATCTCAGAAAGGTTGTAAAAAATCCATACATGCATGGATGGATAGATAAGAAATAAGTGCAACAATCATTAGAAAAGTTTTATTTTGCAGCCAAACAGGATATCAAAATGGTGTGGTCAATAATGCCAACGACAATACAGTGTTACACAACTTGGAGACCTCGGTTCCACAAGAATCCATTATTTACTCTTTAAATAAAGTAAAGCAGCTTTTAATCAATTCCTGTGTGGTTGGATTTTAGGTGCAGGTTCTTTTTGTAAAAAAAAAAAAAAAGTGAAGGTGTCACAGCTGCAGTTTGCCCTCAGGTCCTGTCAGTATGTTAAAAATATAAACAGAGTGAAACAACTATAGGAGACACTTTTCTTTCATTATAAGCCTAAAGAACTTAAAACGGCTACAAAGAGGAGCAAGTCATTTTTTTGATAAATGTGTGAAAAAACAATTCTCATATGCACAACAGCACTTTACATGAAGGGGTATATGGAGCAGTTGGATAAATATGATGACCTTTGACCTCACCGACTTCTTTTTACCATTGCTTGTCTATTTGCACACACCAGTAGCACTTTTCTGCCTGCGTTTCCACTTTTCTCTCCACTACGGTTCCTTCTAGCCTCTCTTCGATCGTCTCTCGCCGAGCCGATCCCTTCTGATTGCGACCTCCTTTGTCTTTTCCCTCCTTGATGGCAAATAAAAGCTGCATTAGGGAGAAATTACGTCCTCCTAAACAGCCTGCGGCAAACAAAATGTCTCATCCCCTCGGTGTATTTCAGGGTAGTAGTAACACAGAAATGACTCTGCTCCAGAAAATAACCATCAAATTTTACAAGCAGTGATAAAACTGGCCGGATGTTAAGAGACAACCTGCAATTCAGCCAAAACTGCACATTATAGTTGTAGATCTCTTTGTTCTGCCGTTTTTGGCTCAAAATGAGATGCTCAGATACAAAGCAGCTCATTTCTCCTCTGTCGTCTTTTAGATTTGAGGTGATTTGGGATCTTATTCAATAATTCATGGAAACCGATGAAGACGGTCACACTGTGACCTGTGGCTCCAGGGTCACGTGTGGCTCCTCCCTCTCCAGCGGCTCCCATAAATGAAGTAACACATTATAATGAATCAAAATGAACAAAGTAAACACTAAATCTAAAGAAAAGAAGGGAAAATGGACTAAATAATGAACAAGAAGCAAGGCAAAACTGAAGAAAATGAGTGAAATAGTCGAGAAAATAAACAAGATTAAACAATAGGAAACGATACTGATGAAAAGATCACTAGTAAAATGAACAAACTGATAGCACAACACATAAAAAATAATCCAGGAAATTAACAAAACAATAAGAAAAATGGATAAATGAGTAAAATTAACTGAAAGAAAAATGAACTGAATAATTAGCAAAATGATAAAAAAAAGTACAGATACTGGAAAATGAAGGAAAAACAGGCCAAAATAATGAACCCAAAATCTGAACAGAATTTTAAAAAGGCCTAAAAAATAATCAGGAAAATGAACTTAATTTCCCAAAATGAGTAAAATACTAAACAACAACCTAGAAAAATAAAACTCTGCAAAATGAACAAAAATACGTAGAAATAAACAGTCAAACAGGCAATTTAAAATGAAATGGTCAACAAATTGGTTTGTAGCATGTAGCCAGCTAAGCATGCACCATATTCCCGTGGTTCACAGAGGGCGCTGATATTTTTGTTATATTTTTTTTCCCTTTGAAGGGCGGCCGGTCCCTGATTTAGAGGATGATGCTCAGTGGAAGCCAGGGAATTAACGAGCAGATGATAATGAGAATGAAGAGAAACAGAGCCAGATTTTAATTAAAAGAACAGAAGTGTCTCACCAAACACTCTCGGAGTTCCACAGTCCACTGTCACGGCAACGGTGCGCACTCGTATTCACCTGTTACTCCACATAGCAAATATCCTGACTATGAAAGAATAAACATATTGGATGTTCAGTCTTTTGATCATCTCCAACAAGGAGGTTACATTTTTGTTGCCATTAGTTTATTTATTAATTTGTCTCTTTGTTCATAACATAACTTAAAAAGTTATGAACAGATTTGGGTGAAATTTTCACACACAAGGGCTCTAATAATACTACATGAATCCTTTAACGGGCATTGTGACCTCATGGTTGACCTTTTCGTGTGATCAAATTGGTCTTGTAAATCCTCAGTCCCTTTCCCACTTAGTTTATAAAGTATATATTCATGTTTGAAAATACTGAAAAAGGTTGAGATGCATAAATCTACTATTCAGACAATGGCATAAAATGAGACTGAGATTTGAAACAAAAAAATCATACATGCCCTCTAATGACACTACTACATAAATATTATATGAATGTGAAAATACACAGTATGTCTGTGGTCTCTGTGACTCTTAGTTCTTGCCTAAAGTTGTTCTAAATAAGCCAGTCCACCATGAATAAATGTCTATAACATACATTAAAACCTGAAAAGCTGTTAATGTGAAGACTAGAACACAGTTCTTTTTGTCCTCGAGTTTTATGCCTTGCTGTGCCACTTAAAGGTGCCAACCTGTCGGCACAGGAATGTTAAACTAATAGTCAAGTCGATCTTATTGGCCTCAGAATGTGATGCTTCTGCGATCTGTATTGCTTTCTTCTTGATTTCACTCGCTGTTTCCTGCTGCTGCAGTGTCGCTGCACCGGTGCAGCGCAGAGAAAAGCAGCGAAAACACACCATGACTGGATGGAAATGAAACACGTCTGAAACTCATCGATCGTTCAGGCTCCTTAAACAGTGGGGGGGTGAGAGGCACAATCTCTGGCTAAAATCGGGTCGGAATCAGGTGTGAACTTGCACACTGTACGCCGGCCTTGACTCCGATCAGCTGGTGTGTCAACATAGAAGAAGCTGCAAGTGTAATTTATCAATAAATTTTTAGCGGCAAACCAGATTATGTCCATGCTTCGGTTCATAACACAGCAAACACATAAAAGACTTATTTCACTGGCTTGGTTCAGGCGAGTCCCAGGTCAGATCCCAAAAAGAGTTCCTCAGTTATCGAAATGCTTGTAACAATGACATATATTATACGAAATGAACTAAAAAGTGAGTTGTGCTTGGTTTTACTCACAGATTACGAGATTACCTAACACTGTGTCAATGTTTCTGTCCGACTCTACTCTTTGACAGGTCAGAGTTTTAAGGTGCACTTGGTTCCACTCTTTCTGACACTTCAGAACAGCTGGAAACAAAGGAAAAAAACATTTCAGATTCTGTTCCTGGAGTGATTTTATATCCAGCACAAAGCTTTAATCGATCAGACCTGACAAAGATCCATGACTGAAAACAGAAAAGCCATCAAATCCAGCGTCTGTAGCGACTTTTCTCTAAGCTACGCTCGTTGCAGCACTTTGGCATGATCTGCTCATGCATTGATACAGTCTGTCTGAGCCAGTGTTTGGGTCCGGGGGCAGGTCTTTGGAGGCAAAAGGTCACGGGGTCAGAGGTCAGGAGAATGGGACTTCCCATCTCTGTGTGTATGCGCTCAGTTCACACGGGCTGATGACCAGCATTCGGGAAGAGTCCATCCCGTCCAGAGCCATCTCCGAGTCCAGACAGAACCGAGACACGAGGTGCTCCAGGTGGGTCCCCGACTTCTGCCACCGCTGAAACGACAGAGACGGAAACGTTACAACACACACGCTTCCTCAGGGATGTAGACCAGACGCTGCACACGCCTCCCGTCTCCATGAATCTACAAAGGGCCACAAATAGTGCAAGAACCCTAAAAAAGAAGAATCGAAATGTATAAAGTGTTACTGAGCTTTTGTACAACACGCATTATAACTCGTCCTGGCTGAAGGTCTCTGATAAATCCTGAGTCTACGCAGCTTGTATCCCAACAGCTGAGTACAGAAGTGTTAACAGTATTAACAGATTTGACCTGGGTTAGCTGACCCACCTCCAAAACTGCTTTGTCAACTCATACCAAGCCAGTCAACTTGGGTCCAACCATGGCAATCCAGACAGTTTCTGTGACGGACCCAGGTCGATGTATGAAATGCACCCTCATTCCTACCCGCAAGTTCTGCCACACCCCAGCCCAGCCGTTGGTGACCCGGGCTACTGCCTTGGGCCACCTCTTGACCCGGATCGGCTAACACTCCGTTTAACCTCTTCCTTCCCTTTCATGCACAAAATCATAGATGGGCAAATCCAGGCCTCGAGGGCCGGTGTTCTGCTTGTTTTCCAGCCGTTTCTGCCCTACCCACTGGTGATGACCTGGATCAGGTGTGTCCAGTCAGTCAGACGCTGGACGGTACCGTGGGTGGAGCAGAGACAGTGAGTCGCCCCGGGTCAAACCCAGGTTGACCCAGGGCGGAAGCCTGGTCTGAAACGGCATTAGATGAGCAGCAGTGTTAAGGAGACTCCACAGGTCAAAGGTGGATTTCTCATATCATATCATTTCATTTCTTTTCTCCTCTTTTTTCTGTCAAAAGTGGCACAAGATTGGTCAAGATGTGTGACAGTGTGTGTGTATCCACTCAGCAGAAGGGGAGGGGCTACACACACACGGTGAGCACATGAACGGGGGGAGACGAGGGACACAGAGGACAACTGTGACAGGTGAGAAAATGAGTGACAGCAGAAAACGCAGCAAAATGTGGATGTTAGAGACAGTTCAAAGGGCAGATTTCATATGGAGGAAGTAAACAACATGAACACTGTTCATGTACAAGCTGCGTGTTGTTTCAGTTAAACTTTTATAAATACTACAATCAGAGGCTAGTAGTCTAATTGAGATGGTTTTTGTACTTTATTTTTTGTAGCACTCTGCTCCATGTTGTCAATGTTGACTATATAAATAAAGCCATATAAATTATGAACATGGTTAAAATAAGCAACAAAAATGAACAAAAAAGGAACAAAAATAATTCACAAGATAAAAGAAAATTGACCAAAAAAGATGCTATAAAATTACATATATGAACAGAGTGGCCAAGAAAATTAAATGAACAACACAGTGTATAAAATGAACAAAATACTCAAAAAACCTAAATGAAAAATCATGGAAATGACCAAACATTAACATAATAACCAACAAATTGGAAAAACGGGTCAAAAATAAAATAATCCCCTCAGTCAACAAAATAAAGAACAAAAATGTATGTTTTTTTTACATGAGTAATTCATCTTACACGTAATTTACATCATATTTGGTAATAAATTAACCTACAAAAAAAAAAAAAAAAAAATCTGAAGCGGTCTCTTTAGTGAGCCGAGATAAAAGAAGCAGCTCTATGAAAACAGCCGAAATTCCCATGACGAGAACTGATGAAAAGTCTCTGATCTGCACCCACACCAAGTCCCACAAAGACTGATTTATCCATTCACGAGCTGTGTTTCCTCACACACACACACACACACACTGACGCTGGCAGTCGCAGAACTAACCCGAGGTTGGCGAGGTAAATCATACACTCGGCTTTTTGCAGGATGATGATAAGACTCAGTCATCACTAACGTCTTATCAATTCTCAATCAATTCTTCTTCAATACATTCTGATTTGAGCTGTGCTGCTTTTTGCTCCTGACAGTGTACAGCAGCACACGGCCATTCAGGAGCAGTAATTAAAGTAGCAGTTATATTTCAGGTGCTGCTTGATGGAGTTTGTAAATGTCAAACCCTGCTGAGACACATCTGAAAAGGTTTTCATGCTCTGCAGGGCAGGTGTGTTATACTGTACGAGCAGCTGCAAAAAGCCCAGAAACACCAGGCTGTGGGATTTTCAGGTCACACTCGTCTGCCTTTAAAGAAACACGAGAGCTGTCTCAGGATTTCACCCGAAAACTACAGGGTACGAGACAAACTCATGTACAGTGCATCGCTGTAGATTTTACAAATATCCCCCTAGATATATAAAGCATGCATTAGCCCCCCCCCCCAGTGAAGGGCTGAGAGTGGATGTAAAAAGTCGACACACCCCTGTTCAAATGTCAGGTTTTTGTGATATAAAAAATCGACACAAAGATAAATCATTTCACAACCTACGTATAACCTGTAAAACGCAATTGAAAAACAAACTGAAACCGTTACAGGGGAAAAAAAAAAAAAACCCTAAAATTACCTGGTTGCATAAATATTCACACCCTTAAACCCTTAAACGTTGCAAAATTATTTATCCTGGTGTCAATTTTTTACATAACAAAAACCTGGCATTTGAACAGGGGTGTGTAGACTTTTTATATC
>JAQQAE010005590.1:0-12017 GCA_029823295.1 Pseudamia nigra | reverse complement strand
CCCTCCCCCATTTACCCAGCAGGCCAGTGGCTCAGTAGTCTCCTTGCTCAAAGCCAAGTTTTACTTTTCTGTTTTAGTGCCATAGCTACATTTTTAAAATGTGACATGCCTGTGACAGTTACTCATACTGCACTGCTCTCAAACCTGCGGCAAATGCAGAGTTGCACTTTATCCCACATCCTCCAACACCACCCATCTCGACGACTACTCTCAGGATATCTGAAAAGCTCTTTTGCACTTCACCTCATGGCATTTCATCAAAGAAACAAGGGAGGTCTTGCTTTACTTAATTTCTTCATCTCTTCACGAAACAAGTTGTTTAATAAAGTTTTTCTGCTTGCTGGGGTTCTATGGAGGTGTTCCATGTTTCTGCAGTGCTTACGTGCTATGGTTTGTGTTTTTGGCATCAACCCTCCAGACTATTTGATTTAAAACTGTGTTCACTACTTTGAAATATGACAGTTTCAGACCATTGCATCCAAAGTTTGTCAACAACTTAGAGGTCTGGCTGAGAGGGTTTAGAAGTGTTGTCACAAGAAAACTGTACATTTTACATTTCAGACAAAAATTTGGCAAAAAAAAACTAAAAAAAGTTTAGCAATCAGAAAACCAAATCAAGGAAAAGTCATTTAGCATGCTTGCTTTGGATGCGGCACTTAAAGCTTACAAATAGCTTTGCATTCTCCGAGATTCATGAGGTAGTCGCCAAGAACCATTCTCAATTTCACAGGTGAGAATTTGTACCATTCCATGCCTTATTAATGTGCTTTAGTTGTCTTGTGCAGAGTAATGGTGGGCACAGAGTCAATAGCCCTGTTTGTTAGTGCCACTACAACTACTGTACAATTCTGGCAAAAATAGTTAGGTAAAGCAAAAAGGATAGTGACTCTTTACACCTAAACCATTACCTGAGATGCTGTAAAGTGACCATTTCTGGCATTTTGTTCCCTCTTAAAAGGAGCGTTTCTGGCCATAATACAGATTTGTACAGTAGTTGTAGCACTAACTGGGCCACACCACACTTCCTGTGCAAAAGAAAACTAGCAAAGCAAGGACAATCCAGTCAATCATGACTTTAAGCCTCGTCAGTCCAAAAATCTCAAGGATCTTAAATGTGTTATACTCATTTCGTCTATAATCATTGAGGAAACCTCTAAAAATATCCATTTAAACCGTGGCTGTGCTTCCTGTGCTCTGTCTGTGCACAGATAGTGAAGATCTGCGTGGACTCGCTGCAGACATGCGCACAGGACGCAGGTTGACAGAGCTGGACGTAAAGAGCACAGTCCACCGGCGAACCAGTGACGTCATGACGCCAGACATGTTCGCGGCCACACACGGCGTCTGCCCCGACCGCTACACGCCGAAAAGTTCAACCCCACACTAATGATACACCTCAGACTGTCCTCAACTGCAACGGTACACTTGTAGTCTAAATTCAATTTTCTTTTCTTTCCATCCCAATCGCTCTCAAACTCTTCACCGGCCTGTTTTTTTTTAATCCCCATGCCACTCATTCAACCGAGTCACTTCCTGGATCTCGCGTTAGCTTCACGCCAGCTGCCACACAGTTCGAACTTGACGACTTTCAACTTAACACAGCGCACTCAGACCTGTACATAAAGGCTGAAGTAATTGTGTAAGTGGTGGCCTGCTGAAAAGTTACAAAAAAAAAAAACAGCGGTGTGAATCTGTGCGGGGGGGGGGGGGGGGGTGTACCAGTCCACCCCTTGTCCGCTCCACCCAGCGCGGTTTGCGGCTGAAGTTGCAGCAGTGACCTCGTGCCGGAGCTTCCTGGTCCATTGCACTTGCCGGAGAAACGGTCCATTGAATGAGGCGTGAACGCTTAGAAACACACAACATGGCAGCGGTAAAAATGCTAAAGTTGAAGTCTTACCTGCTTTTTCGGTGCAGGACGCCTTCGAAGGGGATGGCTAACGACAACCGTGCGGCTCAGTCAGCGTCTCCGTGGGTCAAACGCCTTTTTCTTCCCGACAGCAGCTGTGCAGAGTTCAGGCTAAACTACAGCGCTCGCTTCCTCCCTCTCTTTCTCCACTTCAGCCACTCTTTCTATTTTTTCTCCTCTCTCTCCCTCTTTTCCTTCTGCCCTCCCTCTTCCACTGACTGGTCCGCGTCGTCTCAGTCAGTGAGTGGCCAGCCGGAGCTGGGGTGCGGTCCAGCGGGAGGCGGGTCCAGGGCCGGACGTACACGCCTCTTGACCAATAGGAAAGCTGCTTTATTAATTTACATACTTTGGGCCAATCAGATTCTGCGAAGAGGTAGTGAGTGGGCGGGGAACAAAGTAAACTTGAAAGAGTTGGGAGAAGAGGGAGGGCTGCAGCTGAGGCCGTGTTTAATGTGAGAGGTATGTGCATACTCAGGATTTTTATGACCATATAAGTAGTCTACGGTGACTGTGAGGATGGACGGCATCAAAGGCTCCCCCTCATGTGTCAGCAGATTCCATATGACCACTGTCTGATCTGATCTGAAGCATGTAACAGTCTGTAACCGTCACTGTTTTCTGTATTTCTGTTCAACCCTAATCCCATATCAGGAAAATCCCACACACTGGTATTTGAGATTCCAGACCAGTAATTCCCAAACTTTCCCAGCTTCGGACCAAGAGGATATAATTGGCACTTCTAACTAATTTAGGTCTTGGGGTAAAAAATATATTGCGAATGTTAAGTTAAGCAGTACATCAGCCAAATGACCAAAATAATCAACCATTTTAAGAAAAATGCACAAATTAATCAAGAAAATGGACAAGCTTGAGCAACAAAAAAAAACTACATTTGCTGAATAACCAAGCAATAAAAAAAAATTGAACAAACTAATTTTAAAAAATGAACAAAATAATTATGAAATCACGCAACGTGAAGAAAATTTTCAAAGAAGCAACCAAAAATGATCAACATAATCAGTCAGGTCAAATCAAACATTATTACAGACTCCGACTTCACTGTGAACAAGACCTACAAAATTAAAATATATACACAGCGTGCTCATTTTTTTGTGAACGTGACTTAGTGTAAAATAAAGATAATTTCAATACAGGATAAAATCAAGTGAGCTGTGGTTATAAACCAAGAGCCACAGTTATGTGATTTATTTTCACAGGTTCCCATCATTCAAACAAGTTAATCCTTGATTCATGACCAGACATGTGAATGTAGCCTGGGAAGCGCTGCAGGTGAAAATGTAATTAATGTGCAGTGCAGAAAACACTTTTTCACTCCTCCAAACACAACCTGGATTTGTTTTCTTTGGCACTTCAGACTGTCTGACTTGTTAGACTGAAGATGAGGATGAGATGTTCAGATAACACCTGGTACAAACAGGTGTCTTGAGAGAAGTGGTCTTTTCCAGGCCGATAGCGATTCCAGGGTCAGTGAACGTTGTAAATCATATGCCCGGGGTCATCAGTCATCAGATGCTAAACTGAGCACCTGACATTTGAAGGAGCTGTCAGAACTGCAGCGACAGAGTACCTTTTGAAAGAGTACTCTTCATGTAGGCCAGTGGTCGGGAGTGACTGCCAATGGACCAGAGGTGGGTAGTACTCAAGTACATTTACTCCTCTACCTGTTCTTGAGCAGTTTAAGTTACAAGTGTACTTCTGCTCAGGTACATTTGGCCAAGTAGGAGTCAGTTTGGCACAAAATGCGTTTTCCTCCAAATGACAGGAATGAAAAGTCATTTTATGTCCTGTGGCTTTGTCAAACTAAAGCAACAATGAACAGAATAAGCCTCAAAATCAACAAAGAAGTCACTTAATTGATAAAAACGTTGTACATGAGGTCATAATATTCTACGTTGTGAAATGGTCTTGCACTTATATAGCGCCTTTCTACCCTTTGGCAGTCAAAGTGCTTTCCATTCACCCAGTGACACTCAGTGGGAGCAATGTGGGGTTCAGTATCTTGCTCAAGGACACTTTGACCTGTGGACATGAGAAGCTGGGATTTGAACCGCTAACCCTTTGGCTCCTGGACAACCTGCTCTACCTATTGAGCCACAGCCAAGTTACCAAGTAAAGTTACTCACTACTTTGTTTTTTTTTCAGATGCATTTTTTACTGTCACTGATGTTTACGAGTACTCCTACTTCTACTTGAGTCATTAAAATTATAAAGTACTTTTACCTCGGTTCTGTTTCCTCTACAACCCACTGAAAAGGCAAGAAGCTTGGAATGAAAATTTTGTTGAGTCTTTTTCATTTTTCCATTTAGTCTAAGTAAAAGTTTTTGCCAATTTGCCAACCTTCTGTTGAGTTATTTTTGAGATATAGAGTTTTAAAGGTCCCGTACTGTAACACTTTAACTCACATCTGTACCACTTACACAGAATGTGTCTATTTTATTCTTATATAAGGGTGCGGACAAAGCAAAGTGTGTTCTGACACGACGCGACGGTAAACACAGAATAATATACTTGTCATGGTCAACTTTATGAAACGAAGAACCATGTCAGGAATATTGGTGTGGGTGGGGCTAGTTTTAGTTTGACAGTGGTGGTGAGTTCCAGTTTCCTCAGAGGTCAGAGGTCAGAACAGGAAGTGATGTAGACTCTGATCATGTTCCAGCTGCAAAGTCAGAAGTACATGGATGTGTACTTTTTATAACAGTGCTTCCATAATGAACCACTATTATAAAATTGAGCAAATGCCTTGAACTGAATTGAACCTCGAACTTTTTTTATCTCTTTAGGGGAATTTGATTGACAAGCTCAAAGGTAAGAAAGATCAAATCACTAGGATGTCTTCAGTCTAGCTTCTGCACAGCCTGACGGTGGTGGGGATGAAGGATCTACACGTTGTGATGTCAGTCGTCCACTGCAGCTGCTCCTCTGTTGGGACAGAATGAAGTGAAGACGATGGTCTGGGTTGAGAGTTCAAACCCCTCCAACCACTAATCCAGCCTATTTAACCCGCCTGCCCAGATGTTTGATATCTTTCTGTCCATTACTGCCTCCCCATCTTATATATTTTGAGCCAAGATTTTAATAAGACAATTTATGTTGGGTTTTCCCTTGATTTTCACCCAATTGTAGGTCAAACATACAGATACCCAAAATATTTGTTCAATAACAGGTTAAAATCAGTAATCATCACCTGCTTATATAATTGCCTAAGTCATTTTTTTACAAAAATGATTTTTTTCAGATCGTGCCATTCTACCCCTTTTAGTATAATTGCCTGTGCAAAGAGTGTGGCATGGGCAGGTTCAGTTTTTTGTGTTTTCTGAAAAATCTGAAAAAAAAATGACTTAGGCGGTTATTGTAAGACGGCGTCATAATGAAACGTAATAGTGGAATATTAAGAGAAAACGCGAGCAGGATGGAGCCAGGAAACTGAACAAAAAGAATACAAATCAGAATGTGTGGCATGATGGATGCTGAGATGAAAGCTGAGCAATGTCACTGCCAAAATCGACACCCGAGAATGGAACAGTACAAAGAGAACCTGTTTTCCTCAGATAGTCTCCTGTGGACTCTGGATGGATGATGCACCCCCCCCCCCAGGTGGAATCGTAGGCCGCCGGCCAGAGAACATGCCATAACCAGCAGGGAGATATTAGCAATGGAAAACAAATATTTCTCACTTTCTCTGCGTGAAACATTGATTTGCAAAATTAGCAGCTCTGAGGCCAAAGGATGATATCGATGATGCGGACGGTGACTGGGGGTAAACAACTTTGCCTCTGTGGAGTAATCAGATTACGCTCTTTGCACACTGCACAAGCAAATTCCTATGGAGAAGTCACATTATATTTTGAAAATGTTGTCAGCTACGACAGGTAGCTGATCCGAGGGCAAACACAGGAAAACCACATTTTCTGTACAATGTGTGATTTACGCTCACTGTGTGTCATTATGAAAGGAATGTTTTCATATCGCAGCTGGGCATCACATGTATGTATGAGGACAACGCTGAACGTTCAGCGCGGTGGGGAAAAATCAATAGATCCCATAGTTTTGCCTCGTCTCGTGGACTGACGGGAAATATGTGAAGCTTTACTCGAGGGGTTAAAGGTCGCCGTGTCCTGTTTTCTCGTGCGGGACCAGATGCAGACAGCAAAGGGAATGAGGTGATGTTAAAGATGCAGGAAAACAAAGCAGAGCTTCTGTTGATCATTACACAACACGGGCACAGGATTTGAAAAAAAAACAAAACAAAACATGGCACTGACAAAAATGTAGGTTAAGAATTCAGCATGGGCCTGCATTACCAAATATGGACACTTCTGACCTCACTGGCTCCCTCCCTCCCTCCGTTTGCCTCCCGCTCTCCTTTTCACTGTGACCTAGTCTCTCTCTCTCTCTGTTTCCCCTTCGGTTGGTTGTAAAAGCAGCAGGGTGTGTCTGTAATTCAGGGTGTGTCTGTAATTCAGGGTGTGTCTGTAATTCAGGGTGTGTGAAGCCATTATATCATCCAGTCAGAAAGAAAAGGACCCGTTCAGCGACACGACCTTTAAAAGGGGCCGTGTTAACTCTCGCCGTGTAGTTATTACATGTGTGCATTCATGTGTGTCGGAATTCATCCATTCAGACACACTCAGATATGCACCGGTGGGTCATAAGTATAGACACACCTTCCCTTTCGGTCGTTTTTTCTTTATTTGTATTATTTTCAACACTGTATACTGATACTGATGACAGCCAAGCTGAGAAACTACGCATGGAACTAGAGCATTTTATGGAAATTTTGAGTATACCTGCCAGTTAGATTTAGTCCTAAATTGCAAAACATCTGGGAATCATGATTGTGTCAAACTTTCCTGTGGTGACTGCAGCTTCTCTGCTCAGACAGGCCAACTGAGAACGTTTCAGCTTGAGGGTAATTCCTCAAACAGAGTCAGCTGTGTCGCAAACTGTTGCTCAGATCATTACTATCTTTCGGCCAGGAGTGAGAGGAGGTTTGGCTGAAGGATCTGATATCATTTTTATGTAGGTTCAGTGTGAAGTGTGTGAGACAGAGCAAGTTACCGGGTTGACCAGACACCTCTGAGTTAATGCAGCAGTTGGATGGATCTTCTGTCACTCTTAGGCTTAGATTTTAAATTCTGTAAGTCGCTGGATTGGCAGGTTTTCCGAAAGAGGAAAAACGTGGTTACGTTTGTGGTAAATTTGGTGAACGGGGTGTAAACGGACTCCATTCAGTGCAGATTTAACAGAACATTTCAGAGCTTTTCTCCACTATGTCAGACTCCGACTCTAACTCACCAACACTCTGTCCCATTATCTCCCATTGTAAAGTCAAAAAAGTCTGAAAAACAACAAAAACTTAAACTGTGAAAAGAAAAAAAAAAACAGACCAGATATCAAAATACTGATTGGCACCAACAAAGTATAATGTTTTAAACTTTCAACCATGATGCTGTGCTAAAATATGACAAAGTTGTGTGTCTGAATTGGGGTGTGTTTTGTGATTTTTTTTTGTTTTTTTGATGGCTTCCCATTGAAATGATTGGGAATTTTTTTTGCAATTTTCGTCTTTTTTTTTTTCACCATCATTGCTCGAGTCACAAAACTGTGTGATAGTACACTATTAGACAGGTGTTGATGTATAATTTGTGAGAGTTTTCTCTGGGACGAGAAACATCACAAAATCTGTACAGAAGAAGAATAAGAATAAACACACCGAATAATAATGTGTTCCTTCTATGCTTTGCATAGCAGGTACCTAAGTATGTAGTAAATAATAAAACAAGCCAGAACTGAATTTAGAATTTTTGAAGTTTGTGTTTTATTCATCACATCAACGTGAATTACAGTATATACACAGCAGGCACTTTTACAATGATTGGAAGGGTTAAAGGAAGCTTTGATATGGACAGAGGTGAGAGAGCACTTAAGTACATTTACTCCTTTACGTGTACTTGAGTAGTTTTTTCAAATGAATGTACTTCTGAGGGTAGTTGTTTTTCAGAATACTTTCCACTCTTACTCAGTTCAGCTCAGAGTTTACGTCAGAACCAGTTCCGACCTCCGAGTTCAGCAGCAAATGAAATGCACCCTTAGGCCATCAGTCACCTTCGGTACAAACTCAAAGCCAGGAACTTTATTGATGCTACTACAACCGCTGTGCAAATCCATATTATGGTCAGAGACACTTAGAAACTGCCAATTTACAGCACTTCAGATGGCAGTTAATGGTTTTGGTGTAATGATTCACTGTCATTTCTCTCAACTTAGCTGAGCTTTTCTTGCCATAATATGGAATTCACAATCTGAATCAGAAAGCCTTTATTGTCATAATGCAACAAAGTGGGTGAGCACTCCATTCATATGTACCAAAAGAAAACACAATCAGCTGTTATTTTATTCCATTTCAAGGCTTATGTTATTATCCAGAGCAGGTAAATGATCAGTTTTGAAGCGATGTAGGATAAAGAAATTATTATGATTAGTTAAATGTTTTAAGACATAAAAACACTCTAAAACTAAACGATTAAATTTAAGCAAAGGAAACAGACTCACATTCATTCTCAGGTGTATTAAAATAATGTTAATCAGATCAATACAAATATTCACAATCAAAAACAATTCTTGCTTGCTTGAAATGCCCATTTATTTATTTTAATTCACCTGTGACCCACCTGAGTCCTGATCTATGGCCCCGATCCAGTGTTTGGCAGTGGCTGCTTTAAAGTGCATTAAAAGAGCAAAAAAAAATGGTACAATTAAGTCGCTTGTGAATTAAAAACTAATCCAGGTGATGAACTCATGAATCTGATGAGAGAATGCCATGAGTGTGATCAGAAAATCTAAAATACACAACAGGTTTTTACTGTATAATTCTACGTATGTTCCTTGATAAAGCACAGGTGTGTCCAGACTTTTGACTGGTGGTGCATACATGAACCGATTTGTGTCAGAGCTGATTCGTGTCTGACCTTGTGACTTAAATCTCTTACCTGAGAAATAAAATCAACACGATAAGCCCAGTGCAAACAGATTCAACCAGAAACCAACCTGTTGTTTTTCTTTTTTTTTTGTTCCACATTAATCCCAGTTACATACAAACTAATACCAAGGAAATTTATGAAATTTGCCTCAGGCAAAATGGAGATCATGATGTAGAAGTTTTGAAAACAGAGTGTAAGTATGTGTGTTGGTTTCCTCAGTAATCGGTGCACAGGAAGGGCTGATAAGACACATGTTGACTCACAAAACTCAGGAATGTGGAGTAAAGGGGAAAACACACAAAGCGTTCCTTCTTTTTGTGGAAAGGTCTCCCAGCTCCTTCAGATTGACTTGACAACATCTCTGACCCGAGCCGAACCAGTTCGGTGTTATAAAGTCATCTGTATGTTGAACTGAGTCCGGATGGAGCAAGATAAACAGCAACAGTGGCCACTTTGTCCGAGCTGATGGCTGGTATTTGTCCGGAACTGAACAATGTGAAGGGCAGCATGTGTTTAAAATATAAATACAGCTAAGTATTTACTATAAACAGAGAATACTCTCAGCCTGTGCCAGATCTGGCTGTTATTACAGCTCTCCCACACAGGCATTAGTGTGTGTGTGTGTGTGTGTGTGTGTGTGTGTGTGCAGGCTCACAGCAGTCACACACCTCACACTCTGCAAAGGCATTTTGGCCTGGTGACAGACTAAGTTCAATTCAAACAAACACTCAGCAGAGAGTTTTAATAATGTGAGAAACGCTGGGACACTGGGACAGAGTCACCCGAAGAATTCTGCGCCTCCTGCCTCTGGGTCCGTTTGTTCAGCAGCTGCTGGCTTCCCCTGCCTTTTTTGGCCTTATATGGTCACAAGAGTGGTTGAGTAAGAGAGAGAGAGAGAGAGGGAGAGAGCAAGGATGGAGGTGTGGTCTATTGTTTTTGGCGGAAGAGGTGTAGGGTTACGTGTTGCTCTTGAACCTTTGGAGCCTGTCGTCATCCCTTTTAGTCACCTCTTCCTTTTGTCTGGAGGCAGATGAACAGACAACATGGGGAGGCTTCTGCGAGTGTGTGTGTGTGTGTGTGTGTGTGTGTGTGTGGGTGGAGGTGAACACTGAGGCCTAGAGAGGCAAAGAAAGCAGCAGAACATGGTTTAAAAAGGCCGATCATTAACAAAGGTGCTGTTATACAGGACCCAGACATCACAAAACTATGCAGGAATGTCTTTCATCCAGGAGCAGCTAGTGCCTGTGTACATCTGGACCTGGAACTGCTCCAGCATTACGTTCATCAATCACACCTGCTTATGTAATGCCGGTGGGATGGGATGGGATGGGAATGTTTTTCACTCAGCAGATGATGGAATGATGATTGGAGGTGCTCGACTGTCTCCTCCCAGGTTTCAGCTCCGTTTGACCTCACGATGAGTGATTCTGTGAGCATGAAGAGCGTCGATCTAGTGTCAATACAACACACAAGTACTACATTATACAGTGCACGCCCGTTCCAAAAAAGTTGAGCCGCTGTGTGAAATGTGACAATGAAAACACAATGGGGTGGTTTGTAAACCTCTGGAGTCCCACATTTAATTGAAATTAGAATAAGAAAACATATGAAATGCTGAAACTGAGACATTTCTTGGTTTTTAAAAATGATACAGCCATTTTGATTATAATGCCAGCAACACATTTCAAAAACGTTGAGCCAGTTGCAAGAAGGACCTTAAAAATAAACCTGGTGGAGCACCCCTGATCTATGAGATTAACAGACTTTAACAACAACTTAGGACTAAAGTCTCAACAGTAAGATCATTTCATATCCTAATGTTCATAATATCATTAAAAGACCCTTTAATTTCTTCAAGGACAAGGCTGAAAACAACACTGAACAAGCATGATCTTGAAATCATCTGACAACACGTGGTCTCAGGAACATGTCTGTGAACACAATCCATCACTACGTCCACAAACGACAGATGAAACCGAACCGAAACACCTCGGCGAGGCCACATGACAACTATGATTTATCAAACTATACGCTTATTAACAATCTGTATTGAGCAAAGGCATTTTATAGCTAAAACAAGAATGAAAATGGTTGTTCATTGATATTTTGGTGTTTATTTAAAAACATGAAAACTATTCTTCAAGATTTTACCACATATCACAGAACAAAATTATTTATTTCCAGTAGTAAATTTAGTTTCAGTCTTAGTTTTTACCCCTCAGCCTCCGGCGGATGAGGGGGTGTCGTCGTCACCTAGTCCAGGGTGACATCAACACTAACTAAAGGTCAAGGTCAAATTTATTTATATAGCACGTTTACAACACTAAAGGAGAAAATCATGTTGGTTTTTCAAATTTATACCATAGTTGCATCTATTAAAGATTTTAGTTGAGTTCTAATTTGGGTGAGGTCAGAGGGCAAATTCTTCAAAAACCTTGTAAACGTGATAACTTGAGAAAAAAAAAATCATGTTGGTTTTTCAATTTGATACCCTAGTTGCGTCTATTAAAAATCTCAAACAACTTTGAATTTGACCTCAAGGTGAAGGTCAGAGGTCAGATTTTGAGAAAATCTTGCGACTGCAATAACACGAGAAAGAAATCAGGTAGTTTTTCCGAATTAATCCTCTCTCGTACCTAAAACTGGATGCTACATTCTTCCATTATTCACGGGACTGAAGGAAAACACAATGATAATGTACGGATTAATTTCATGGTGTTATGACCTACCTGTCACAGTTCAACAGAACATTATTCTGTCCAGATGTCACCTGTCGGACAGAATAATGGGCAGAACCCGGACGTTAACGGGCACCACTGGAGGACGCCGGTATTTTAACCCCATCACAGGACAACTCAAAAAGTTATGAACAGGTTTTGATCAAATTTGCAGAATAGGTTGGAAATGGCATAAGATCCAGGAAATTTTTGAAAGATTCGTTATTTATATGCAAATAAATAACGGCACAGACCTGCAACTAACACTAAACTATGAGCAAGACTCTTCTGAATCAGTTTAGTGCCAATAGATTTTTTTGTATCTTCATTAAACATGGTCCTAGAACCGGACAAAAATCACCATTATGGAAATATTGATTTTTGTGAAA
>JAQQAE010005589.1:0-17470 GCA_029823295.1 Pseudamia nigra | reverse complement strand
ATCTAGACACATTAAGCAGATTCACATAACATGGGTTGCACCTGCAAGGTCACTTACAGTAGTTGAGACAAAACAGTAAGTGTGTGCAGAGATCACTTCATAGTGGAAATGCACAGCATCCAGAATCATTTAGCATATAAAGGCATACAAAGCTTAATATATATATGTACATTGAGGAAAATCATAACACATGTATTCTTAACTCCAACACATACCATTTGAGCAGCCCCCTACTTACCTGCATGAAGCAAAACTGAAGCTACAAACAATGTATAAAAATATATGCTCCCAAAACTGGCAGGTAAACCTAGCTTTGGTCAGCACCTGTGGTAGTAATGATACCAGTGAAATCAGGTAGTACACTTCTGGGTTTGTTTGCTGTTTTTTTTTTTTTTTTAAAGGAACTTTAAGATCATTGTTTTTGCACATACCTGCCCAGCCACCGCACTTCCATCAACAGTAGAATTCAGCTAAAAATTTAGCAGACCATGGTAAATTGCACCACAGCACGCTGTTGGTACCAGTGAGTAACTGTGACACAAATACCAGTCAACATCACTTGTTGGCTTCTGGCTGTTCTGTCTGAAATGTTCAGCTTAGCAACGCTGCTTTTGGCTGGTGTAGCAGCTGGCCAGCTGGCAAGACTGTTAGCAATAATTGACTCTCTTTGCTGCATTTGCATAGCAAGAGAATCTGGCTTACCGATGACTACTAGTATTTTGACAGTGTGTTCATGAAAGCAAAGTGAAAATATGCAACATGCCCTATCTTATACTGGAAATGCATTTCAATTCAACAAAGAAGGCGAAAACGACACATCTCAGCCAAACTGTATGTCAACATTACACTGATGTCACATCACGCTGGAGGGCGATGGAAGCAAAGTTGTAGGTGAAAAGGCAACACTGGTAAACAAAATATAAAAAATTAACATTTCATCAATGGGAAAAATAAATAAGTTAATACACAGCATTTATTAAAATGTTGACAATAATTCCCCTGCAGTCCTTCATGGTAGAAACAGGCTGATAAACAAGGAAAAAAGTACCTTCTGTGCCTTTAAGTCATTTAGCTGGAGTCATTCATCCATATTGTAGGTACATACAGCCCTCCTGTGGGTAGGACAAAGGAATGACTAAATACCTTTTAAACCACATCAATACAAGCAATCCATAAAATACTCTAGAGCTTTTTTATTGATGTTGCTAATCAACCCAAACACACTCTACAATTGTAGAAGCAAATGCATCACAAAGTACTGCAAGCACCTTTGTATTGTGTAATACAGTGATTTTGCTTTGAAATATTAATGTCTGACTATTGTTATTGGGTTGAAAGGCACCTCACAATGATTTCCACTGTATTTGAACTGAGTAAGTCACCTTCAAACTCCCAGTTTAGCAGTCTCCGTCTCACAGACAGACGGACTCCCACCTGGCATACGCCACGTGACATGAATTAATTACAGAATCATTTCTGCCCTCTTAATGAATTAGGGGAGAGAATCAAGTGCTCAATTAAATGATTAGGTTCTGAGCTACTGCAAAGTCTTTGCAAAATCCAGTCAAAGCCAGAGTATTAGAAGCAATCTGCCTTGAACAGACCTGACCATTGTCCCTTATCTGGAAGCTGAGTGCTAGCATTTTCCTATCTCCATGAGAGCTGGTACTGCATATGTTTCTCTCCCTCTGTCTTTCTGTCACTCTTTCTTTTGCTCTCATCATTATTGTTAGCATTTTTCTTTGTGCTCCATCTTATACATCCTCTTCATTTTGTCACTCTTCATTTCCTCTACCTCTCCTTGCTCTCACACAACCCTTCTCTCAGCTTCTCCTGTTCTCTTTTTCTCCCTCCAGGCAGCCAGGGAAAGGGAGAGCTCTCAGGCCCAGTTGAAGGCACTGAACCAGCAGACTGAGGCGGCGCGCAGGGAGCTCGCTGAAATCCTGGGCCGCTTGGCCCAGCGCGAAGAAGAGCTTCATCGCAAGGATGTGGAGCTGTCCGAGACCCGCCAGCGCCAGTTGTCACTGGAGCATGAAATCCGGAAGGTGTGGAGATGAGCAACCACATACAGAATTGCTCTCCCTCATAAGGAGAACCATTGTTTTTTTTGCTTATTTAAAAAAAAAAAGTTATACTTTGTTTAACCTTAAATCAGTTAAGGTGCATTTGTTAGTCTTTGAAGTTAAATAACTAGTCAAGTAGTTTATTATTCTTCTTTATATTTACATCATTTGGGGCCACTAGAACTATATTTACTTAATTACTACATATAAGTTCTGATATTTATTAGCTCAAAAACATTTTTTGGGTATTGTTGGATACTATAATGATACAGGATATATTTATTATTAAGGTAGATACAGTTTGTAATCAAGGGCTTGCAGGCCCTTAAAAAGATTAAAATCTAATAATCACAATTTTAGGGTTTAAAATGAAAATTCAGTTATACAAGACATGAAAAATAATTGGATTTAGTACTTGGCCGAAGCTTTTGAAAAAGAACAATGCTGAAAATCCAATATACCTCATGGAAAAACGCCTACGCTTTGGCTATAAATGCGTAAGTTCCTGTCATCACCCAAATGTTTCTGTATTTATGTAATCAAAATCCAGCTCCAGCATGAAATTGTATTCTAAAAGTTTTACATTTATCTTTTTAAAACTTGCACAAACATTTTTATGTACAACTTTGCAACAACTGTGATTTCTCTGTGGAAATTCAGTACAGTATAACCCTTTTAACAGTGATGCTGAGATGTTTAAATAATTACAGCAAGTTACAGGCATCATGTAATCTGATAAAAACAAAATTACTTCAAGAAATTAGACTCTACAAAAACATCAAACAATGAAATAGTAACATTTTCAAATTAGAAAATAGATTGAAGACATTTCTGGGAGACTATTATTATGTGCATCAGCTGTCAGTCAAATGTTTGGACATACATCTTCCTGAGGTTCTTCTATATTTTTATGTCTTTATTTTGTCTTTATTTTGCGGTAATTTCTCATCAGATTCATGAGATGGACTTATTTTTAGTGGTTTATGTGCATTGACAATTTCTTGTCTTCTAAATGTGTTTTAGACCTTCAGTTGTCTTGTGGTGGGTACAGAGTCAGTAGCATTGTTAGTGTTACTACAGCCATCCTATTCATGATGCACCAAAAGGGCTGCATTCTCCTCATGCAAAATCTTCTGTTGGTTGAAGAGAATTGCAAAGAGGAGACACAAATTGTCTTTAAACGTGTACTCTCAGTCAAAAGTGTTGACACACCTTCTCCTTCAGTTGTTTGTCTTTATTGTCAGCATTGTGCCTATATACTGAAGACATGCAAACTGTGAAAGAACTCAGAAAAGATGCTCCAACATTACTTTGAGAAATGAAGGTTGATCGATCTGAAAAATGTTAAAAACAAACTTACTCCAAGTGCAGTTGTCAAAACTGTTGAAAGCTCTGATGAAACTGGCTCTCACGAGGGCTGCCTCCAGTTTCTGAGGCTGGTAATTCTAATAAACTTCTCTGCAGCAGAGGCAGCTCTTGGTCTTCCTTTCCTGGGACTGCCCTTGTGAGAGCCAGTTTCATCATTGTGTTTGATGGTTCTTGAAATTTTTCAGATTAACTGACCTTCATTAATTTCTAAAGTAATGTTGGACTGTTTTGTCTGTGTTCTTTCACATGTGCTTACTATTAATGTACAATGTTGAAAATGATAAAAATAAAGAAACATCTGAAGGAGAAGTTGCGTCAAACTTTTGACTGGTAGTATATGCTTAAAGCCAATCTAAAGTAATTTACATCTCATCCAACTGAAGAAAATTACAGTAGAGGAGAATGCAGCCCTTTTTGTGCTTCATGAATAGAAGTAACAGCGAAAATGTCATTGCTAAGAGACTTAAAATCAGCAAAGCACCTGTTTACTACAACCACCAGAAGAAAATGCAGTCTGACACCACCAAGATCCACAAAGAAAGAGGCAGAAAACACTTTTCAACACCACATCACAATGGTCCAATAATTATTTCCAAAGCTGTATCCTCTCCCAAATGTTTGTGTAGTGTGACAGTCTCTGTACACTATTGTTCAAGTAAACAATATGCAAAATAGGTAGGAGGCAGACAGGTATATAACAGCTCTGAATAAATGCTAAATACAACTCTAACCCCAGGTAAAGGAGACCTCAGCTGTCCTAGAGGAGGACATTCAGAATCAAGTTGCTATTCAGGCAAGATTGAGGGAAGAGAACCAAAGACTGGAGGAGCAAGCTGAAAGCCAAGCCCGTCGTCATCTCCGAGATGAGGCCAAACAAGCAGAACTGCAAGCTTCCCTTAACAGCATAACTTCATCCCATGCTCAGCTAGTCCAGCGGTTAGCTGAGGAGGAGAACTCTAGAAGAGATGCTTCAGAACTGCAGGCCAAGCTCACAGCATTACAGGAGGATCAGGCTGCACTGAAGCAAAAGCTGCAACTTGAGAGAGACATGCATCAGAAGGAATTACACAACCTGAAAGCAATTATGGAGGACAACAGGTCAAGGAAGGAACGTGATGTACAGGACTTGCTCAAGCTCTGTCGTCAAGAGCGGGATGAAGTCCAGGCACAGATGAAGGAGGTGAAGGTAGGCACCCATATGAAAATACTGATTAATTTGTTTTTCCAGAAGGAAATATACTGATGTCAGATTGAAGGAAAACCCAACATAGTTAGAACATGTTCAGGTCATCACACACAGTCAAAGTAGAACCTTTGCACACTAACGGAGGGATGAGCACCACTCCTCCAGAAGATTTTGTAATGCACTGTTAGAGCAGTGGTGCACGACCATTGCCACTATGTGCTGACACAGTGAGCGGCTGGAATGAACACCTGCAGCGTCCCAACCCTTTGTGGCAATGGCTGAATACCCCTGTGTTAGAGGGTGCTGCCTCAACATTTTGGTCCAGTGCTGTCCTAAGAGACTGAGGCAATGGCATTGACACTGACATTGCCTCGGTTGGGCTGAAGAGTTGGAAATGTTAAATGAAAAGACCAAACAATTTAACCTAGTTGCTAAATGTTAGAACATAATGTTGCCTTTGATAACAGTAATATCAAAATATATAATTATACTATTAGCTAGGCACATAATGCACTACCAGATGAATATAACAAATAATGTAGCTAAGGTACAGACATGGATAGTATGTACAAGTAAACTTCCTTTAAAAATTGTGTGACAATCACTACTATCATCATTATCTCATCCACAACTACAGCAGCAGTTTCTGAAAAACAAATCAGAAGCACTGGAGCGTTTAGGAAAAGCAGAAGAACAGGTCAGTGACGCTGTAAGTGCGTCCACCATCTGTCAGTCAAAGCAGCCATGTCCTTAATTAGGCTAAACGTTAAACTGTTGGGGTGCCTCAGCTGGTAGCACGTACCCACACGGCTCAGGCCCAACTGCAGCGGCCAGGGCTCAATTCGAGCTCATCACCCCCCACCGCACAACCCCCACTGTGCCCAACAAACAAAGGCAAAAGAAAAGGAAAAAAAACCCCAAGAAACTTTCAACTCTTTTGGACCAGGTTAGAATCATTTCTTGCTGTAAAGTTTGACATGAAACCTATGGAGACTGTTTTACATTTGGAGTCAGCCTCAAATGGCTCTTCCAGAAACTTTGGATTTGGACTTCTATCAACATTTTTTTTTAGTTCCAAAGGCTGCTGTTTGGCTGAGATATGGTGAATGTAAAAGCTATATCCTACAACTGACATCATTGTTATTCTTGACAAACCATTCAATGGTTCAAAGGCATCTTGAAAGAGATCACTCTCATCATGGTTTTCTTTTAATTTGACACCCATCTGTATGTTCAGCCAAATCTAAACGCCCTCCAAAAGCAACTGTCTGTCATGTATCAGATGTTTCACACACTCTTAATTTGTCAAATCTTTTGAGATCGCAAGGTCATAAGCCAACCAAACAGAAGGCATGGATCATGGAGTGCCATTCTCTAATTGACATTTAGAATATCTCTGGCACGCACTTTGAATTCAGCACAGGGTAACATGCCTCAGCCACTAAACATCTGGCATATTTCCGACTCAGCGAGACACAGACAAAATTCTCATTTAGAGTACTTTTCTTCATTGGCCCTGGCTCTGTCCTCTGAGGATGGGTGAAGCGAGGGTAGCTGAGCTCTTAATGGTGTGTGGTGCCCCATGGATCCTCACGGCTATTCCAATCCTCTGAGCGTGAATATTTAAAAACCCTGATATCAGACCTCCGAAGTCTCATCAAGTCAGTGCTGGAGATATGGGACTCCACTTGACTTACCTCCCCAGGACCCCACCCCCCTCATCAGCCCTCATGGGTGCATTGTTTCTTAAGGGGCATGGTCCTCCCTGATATGGTTGAGTTTAGCCCATTAGCTGTGCTAAATGGCATTAATATCTGACATAGCTCATTGTAATGGTGTCATTTCAGAGTGCGGTAAGGACAAGGGCGTTTGGTGGAATGTTTTTAAGTACTTGCCTGCGGGTGCTGCAGATGTCCCTAAGAAGCCTGCCCAATATACATGTAGCACAGCCAGAAGCTGAAATAGTGATTTTGATACTGTCAACTGTCAAAAAATGCCTAAAATATTCATATTTTATGTCCTTTTGCTCTCTCTTGGTTTCTCTCCCACTCAATCTCCTCTCTCCTTGTTGTCTTCTGTATTAATCCTCCCCTTTTGCCTTCCTCCACTTCTCATTTTACATTTTTCATCTGTTTTTCTACATTCTCATTTCCAGCACCTCCATTTACTCCATCTACTTTTCTTTGTTTGTGTCACTCCTGCCACATGCACTTCATTTACTGCTTTTCTGTCCTCTTTACTATGTCTTGAAGTGTGTGTAGTAGTGTTTATCATAGACTAAAAACTCAATGTCTACTGAATACACTATGAAGTGAATAGCCCGTGGTTTCTGACTCTTTGCATCAACATTTATATCATACCTCTGTTTATGCAATAAATGTCGTATCAGACAATTATCTCTTAAATAATCATTATTAAACAGATGTGATGTTCTGATCACTGTAAAAAGGACCCAGTGAAAAGCTTTTATGTCCAAGCAGGGGCAGTTTTATAAACTCTGCGCTGTGCTTGTCTACAATGTTCCCAGGGTATTTGGAGAGAAGAGTCGCATTAAAGACTGCACACTGAACTTATTTTGGAGTGAATGACACACCAGTCTTTATCATCATAAATGATTGCCTTTATATGGTGGCCTTTACCCTTCTGTACCAGGCAGATGCAGCGTCAGACAAGGAGTTGTGTGGGGTGCTGCGCATCAAGTTGGACAGGATGAAGGATGAGTGTGATAAGCTGATGGCGCAGCTGAGCACAAAAGACGAAGCACATGCACTTCTTCAGCGAAAGTACCAGCTACTCAAACAGGAACTGGATGAGGAAGTAAGCCCTGACTCCTTTGCATTATTGCTTTAAAAACAGTGAATGTATAGATTTGCAACTTGCAATATATGCTCATTCTCAACTGTTCTCGTCGTGATTGCGAAACGCACCTGTCAATAGGAGATGTTCTGCAGTATTTGTGCTGATTGTAATTAATTTTGACAGAAATTCCATGGGCATTTATAGGACAGAGAATCATTTTACATGAAGAAACAAGCTGTAAAGAGATGAGTGTGGTTGGTTGGCAGCGTTCCCCTTCACTGACTCAGCAGTTTCACATCCTTAGTTTGCCACGTTATTTGATATAATGCACACATGAAGAAACAGGGCATTTGGCTGCATGCGCTGTCTGACTTTTTACCGTAGTTAAAAGGGTATTTATTAAAACATCTTAAACCACTGTAATTGCAGCAATAGTAATTATACACTGACTAGCCAAAAAAAAGTCAAAACCTGGACTGAACTAAGCAAATAGGTCAGAGCCTCCCAATTAATAATCACTGCATGGGTGATTATGTTTCAGCTGCCAACAAGTTGTTTAACCCTAACTGATGCAGTGAGTAGCTTCTCATTTCTTAAAGAGCCATGAATGAGACATTCTGTGGTCGTGGAAAAATGTTCATCTCTTTCAGAAGGGTCAAATTATTTGCATGCATCAAGCAAAGAAATCATCTACGGAGATTACTGAAACCGCTAAAATTGGGATAACAACAGTCCAAGGCATTATTAAAAACTGGAAGTGTAATGGGGAACCATCATGTTCGAGGAAGAAATGTGGTTGGAAAAAATTCTGAATGATCGTGATTGGCGATTACTTATACATTTGATAAAATCAAACCTTAAAACCAAACAACAACAGTAGAACTCAGGGCTATGTTTAATAATGAAGTAAGCAATGCGAAGGGATTGGGAGTAAATAGCTGCGTAGTCATAAAAAAACCACTTATCAGTGACACTAATGAGGGGAAAAAAGTCTTCAATTTGCTAGGGAGTATAAAGATTGGACTCTGGAGCAGTGGAAGGTCCTGTGGTCTGATGAGTCCAGATTCACCCTGTTCTAGAGTGATGGCGCATCAGAGTAAGAAGAGAAGTGGATAAAGTGATGCACCTATCATGCCTAGTGCCTAATGTGCAAACCTGTAGGGGCAGTGTTATGATCTGCAGTTGATCAGGTCTAGGGTCAGCAATGTCTGCAACAGTTACAATGTCTACTCCTCCCTTTTTGGTGCTACTGAACCCAGAATTTTGAACATTACTGCCACCTATCAATGGATGTATTTTCTTGCACCAAATGTCATACAACCCTTGAGTGCAGCAGTGGCTCAGGAGCTAGAGCGGATTGTCCAGTAACAGTTGGATGTTTGAATCCTGCTCCATCCTATTCATTGTCATTGTGTCTTTAGACGTAAGGAAAGGCCATTGGTGCAAATTGGTAATCATAATTCTATCAGTCTGCCCCAGGGCAGCTGTGGCTACAGATGGAGTTTACCACCACCAGCATTTGGGAAGGAGACTTGAAAAGCGCTCTATAAATCCATTATTATTATTATTTGAGTGACTCTCATCATTGACTTGCTCCCTCAGCCCTCCGATGGTCGATCTCAGCAAGTTCATTTCAATTTTTCAGAGAATTATGGCAACATTTAAAGATGTCAACAGAGATTCCTGTGAGGGGAATTGCCAAGGGTATGTCAATGGGGGCAACTTAAATGACTTTTGAAATACAGGGATAGACTTCAGACTCCAGGAAGCACAATGGCTTTATGGGCAGAATGCCAAGAAAAGGTATTGCTACTACTGCCACCTATGTGTACTGACTGAAACTGCTCATTGTCCTAGACAACAAATAATTAAGTTGAGTGCATTCCTTGTTCTATGGGTGTGATGGACGTTACAGGGTCGTTGTTTTGGGATGCACATTACGTTGTGACGGATGTTACAGTTTTTCATACCCTCCCTCAGCCTGGCTATCAAAGTTTGAGGCAGAATTGTTGCATAGTTGACTTTCCCCTGGCTATAGCCAAGAGAATATAAAAGGTTTTTTCCAATATTCCATCTCAGTTCTGTGAAACAAAAATACTTCTGAATTTTTGTAATGAGGTCCAACCAATATTTCATCCAACTCCTTCAATTCAAAATTTAACTGTGACACATAATCTCTTTTCGACTTAATTTTGACACTCTGGTTATATTAAATTGCACTGTTTCAAATACAAAGCCCAGTTAGTTACTTGTTATTAGGCAATTGTTGTTTTTTGGGCATATTTTTATGTGAAATTGCACTTGAACAATTGACAGTCAAAATCCATCTGGAAAAGGGATATGTAATCATGAATTCAACTTGATTCCTAAAGCTGGGGACCTTATGAATAAGTTGCACCCTTTTCAAGAAACTAAAATTGAAATAAATTTTTGCCTTGCCATGTCCCACTTCTCATGGAATTGCTACATGCTATATATATATATATGCACGTACCCGTCAGGGACATCTGCTTTCTTTGCTTCCTGGCATCCGAGATGGTGGATATCTGGTGTTGGTCATGAGAATGGAACCATCAGAATGGTTTGAAAGGTTAAGTGGTGCCCAATCAGCACTCTTTTAAAGGTGCTTTATCATTGCATCCTCAGGTTTTTTCCAATAGGACATGAACCATTGAACCCCTGTTCTATTATGTATCTGACAGGTTCCTGATAAGTCGTGGGAACTCTACTGGGATCCATGTATTGATTTTAAAATTGGGTGAATGGAGAAAAGGGCACTGTTATTATTGTAACATAGGTGGTTTATTATCCCCGGGACAGGATAATGATCGTCAGTCCCTTGGCAGCACTGATCACTTGGCTCTTGTGCCTCGGACGTATCGACTCACAGTGCCCTGGTAGCACAGAAACCCTGAAATCACTGATGATGAAGACTAGTGTAACAGAACTGAATGGCTGTCCGATGCCTAAGGAAGGATATCTGTTTATTTATAGAATTTACTGTAATACCTAAGCAGAATTATCTTGGAATATTGATGCACATGATTGTGCTGTGGTCACTGACCTGAGTGTTTCTCAGGCCTGAATTTGCCCTCGATGTTCCAAACGACAAAACTAAAAAGCTCAATGCGTGGCTAATATTCATTTATTAAATGACACTCACCCTCTCCCTGCCTCCACAGGTCAGGTCAAGTGAGAAGAGACATGTCTCTGAGTCAGAACTTATTAAACTGGAAGAGAAGGTGTTGCATATGGAAGCAGAACAAGAAGCAGTCCTAACCTCCATGGGCGAGGAGCTTGACACAGCCTGCCGCAGCCTGGCCAGGAATGGTGAAGACAAACTACAGGTGCTCAGATTTGATGCATAATATTGTGTTTAATTTTAAGGTTTTATTTGTCGTGTGCGAAGCAATGTTTTGGTGACGAGATGATAATGAGTAACATGCAAACAAGTGGCTGAAGTAGAAGTAGGGAAACAAACGTGTATTTAAGATGCAACTTGTGCTCTAAATACAATGAATATAAAAAGTGTACACCCCCCTGTTAAAATGTCAGGTTTTTATGTTAAAAAAAATGACACCACAATAAATCATTTCAAAACTTTTCCCACCTTCGATGTGACCTGTATCCTGTACAATTGAACTGAAAAACAAATCTGTTAGGGGGAAAAAAATATAAAAAATAAAAATTGTACAACAAGCTGGTTGTATAGGTGTGCACACACACTTAAATTAATACTTTGTTGGAGCAGGCTTTGATTTAAGCATAGAATTTAGTCTTGGGTAGTAATCTGTCGACATAGCACATCTTGACTTGGCTGCAGAGGATCCAAATCCCTTCAGGTCACCCTGCTGATTTTCTATTGGATTTAGGTCTGGGCTCTGGCTGGGCCATCCACAACTTAAATTTTCTTCTGGTGAAGCCTTTTTTTTTTTTTTTTTTTTGATTTGGATGTACTCTTGGTGTCATTGTTATGTTAAAAGGTGAAATTCCTCCTCAGCTTTCTAGCAGACATCTGAAGGTTTTGGGATGAAAGTGACTGGAATTTGGAACTGTACTCAATTCACTTCAGCTTGACCAAAGCCACAGTTCCCGTTGAAGAAAACCCCAAAGCATCATATTGCCGCCACCAGGCTTCACCATGAATGTGGTGGTCTTTTGGAGATGCCAAATGTACCTTTTTGAATTTTGGCCAAGAAGTTCAACCAGTGTTCAAAAAAATATCAAAGCATATGGGAAGATGTGTTGTGGTCTTAACAATGTGAGGAAATGTAGCTATTAATTTGAGTGTTGGCTCAGGATTCACCAACTAAGGAAGGTCCATCTAATAAGGTCAGTATCTGTTTAAATGTCTGTGTCTGCTTAAATGCAATATTTTCAATATTTTTCCTTTTGAACACACCAGATTTGTGCATATGATTCTGCATCCTGTGTTGTTGTGTCACCATTGTGTTTTATTACGTTTGCCAGATTCGAGGAGAACCAACAATTAAACTTATCAAGGCAGCAGGTTTACAAGGTTAAATCTCTGTCCCTGTATGTGTCTTGAGGGTCCAAAGAGAGTAATTTTACAACTGTCAGAGAATGAATGATTCTCAGTGGATTCTGACAGCATGAGAGGTGGGCTGTTCAGTCTTAATTAAAAGAGTTTTTATTTACAAATTTTGTGACATAGAGTCTTCTGAAAACTCCATCCACACGTTATCATAGAGCTGGGATTGAACAAAAATCTAACACAAGGTGGTGAGTTGAGTCAGTTTCACCATTTTTCATCAATAAGAGCCAGTTATCAATATTTGTTGATTTGTATGTATTTTATTACTGTCACTGACATGTTTCATGATGCTAGATTTACACAATTCTGTTTACAGTTCAGAAAAAATATTGTAGGTTTCAGTGTCACTGTATGAGGACAGGGTTGACTGACAGATTCCACTAAATGTCTGAACCAAATTTTGCTTTTACAGGGATATTAATTATTAATATATTGACATTAATTCATTGATCCTATAATGTTGTGTGAATCTATTTTCTGTTTCTGAGACCTGACATGAGAAATGCTCTGTCAATCTTCCTGCGTGAGCCAGGTTTCCTTTGCTTCTCAGGGCTAATGAACCTCGCTCGTTCTTATCTGCTCATATGGATTTCCTGATCTGGTACAGCAGTCTGCACCCAGATGTGGGAGCCAGCACCTTATCTCATTTGTAACCTGTCATATTGAAAGGAAGTCAAACCCAGTAGTAGTCAGCTTAATGGAGGGAATCATTACCAGTTCAGGGGTGTATTAGTCTGCAGTTGCCCCATGAACCTTCTTCCTTCCTGTTCTTTAAAAACAGTAATTTAAGAAGTTGCTAGAGTAGTATTTCAGTACTTTCAGCTACTTCAAAGTATGCCACTTTATAACAAGTTTGGAGCAACACTAGCAGTTATTTTTGTTTTGGCAGGTCATATTTTTGGGACAGTGGTCATGTTATGTCATCTTTCACCTATTTTTCCTGTCTAGCATTAAATTTCACGTTTTTAAGGAAAAGAGAAGTGCGACAGTTTAATGTCACTGCAGAAAATTGTCTTCCTTTCCTCTTGCTGTTAGTCTACCTTACTGCTTCTCCCAAAACTTAAATCTTCCCCATTTTGTCAGTAGGGGGGTGAAATAAACAGACCATAATCAAAGATGCGTAGTCATATATTTCTCATGTTGTGAATGAGACATATAAACCACACATTTAAATTAGCAGGGGCAGACACTTGGATTCTACAGCAGTGTTGCTGAGGAAATGGTGTCATTTCTCTTGCCTCAACCCCGCAGACGGCACTTTTAACTCCCAGCCTACTTGTTCAGTTTTTCAACAGTTTCACCTCCTTTTTGTCTGCCATCGCCAGAGCAGCCTTTGATGGTTCAGGAAAGTGTAAAGAGGGAGCGAGCGTGAGGCATCGAAGCATGTTTTATCCTCCCACACAGTCACACGCTCTGCCGTGCGGTTGTACACTCCCAGAGACAGGGACCTCTGCACAGCAGTACACTTTTCACAACACGTTTCTGTTTGAGCTGCTGAGGCAACATCTTGGGAAATTCATTTTGCTTGGATCTGAGCTTGATTGACAGCTTGAAAAAGTTGTTTGACACCTGCGTAATGATGATGTTGTTTGCCAAAGCAAGGGACAGAAAGGGTCCCAAAAAATCCTGCTGTGTGCTTTCCATGTCTGTTGATCACGCGTAAACACCTTGCCACAAGGGTGTACTTTGAAAAAAAGCAGCATTGCTTTTTTTTCTCAACTCTGTTCATCACTCTGTGCACTGTGTGTACACATATCACTGTGTTTGGCTTTTACTGTCTTTTCTTTTTTATCCGTGTTCGAGCAGAGTTATGCATTTTCCTGTCTTTTCCACTATGGATGCCTCCTTTTATTACATTTCTATAAAATCTTGTCAAAAGGTTGGAAAAAAGAATAAATTATTTACCGTCCATTTTTCAGTATTCCTTAAGAAGAGCTAACTTTTCTGTAACACAGTTCATGCAATTTGGGGGAATCTAAATGTAGTAAACAAAATGCAATATTCATAATTATGTTTATTGCATTAGTGTATTATCACCTGAAAATGAGCCAACCATATCTACACAGGGAGCATGAACTCTCCTCGGCCTCTGTTGCATTGCAATGTTTCTACAGTTGAAGACAATGAAGACTTGTTTTTTCCATTTTATGGTGGCACGTCTGTCAATCTACAGTGGTGCCTCGGATAACAACGTTAATCCGTTCCGGCGTCACGGTCTGTATCCGAATCAGTCGTTATCCGAAGTGACTTTTTCCATAGGAATACATGTAAAACCAATTAATCCGTTCTGGACCCATGACAAACTCGCATATAAAGTATGTATTACACACCCTACCTGCACATTTATTCATTATTATTATTTGAAAAGGAAGTTATATTAATTATCTAAAACGGAATGAATGTAATTAGTTCTAACAATGACTTGGAATGTATTCTTACCTTGGCTTGTGACTTGGTAGTGTGTCTGTGGACACTGCACACGTCCATAAGTGTAAACAACTCCAGAGACCGGAGCTGCCGGGTCTTAACACAGACAGAGGCTGCTAACGGCTGTTAGCTGTGTCGACACAGCCTGGGCAGCGCCGTATACGACTGTGTCGAGCTGGTGTGTCCGGGCTGGGCGGCACCGTGTCGACACGGTCCGGGCTGCTAACACAGGCGGCTAACGGACGGCGCTTCCCGGGCCGACACGCCACTGTTTGGCCCGACACGCTGACATGGCGCTGCCCAGGCTATGGCTAACAACATAGCCGGTTCCGGAGTGGAGTTAGCTTACGATGGCAGAGGCTAGGACACACAGGACCACGCTGTCGGGTTCTGCATTAAGGAGTTGAGCTGATTCATAGATGGCGATGATGAGGCAGCTTCACAGCCAGCTAACGCTAGCTAGCTGCTAGCTTCCCTAGCACTAGCCCGGAAGTCAGAGCAGCTAGCTCTGACTTCCGGGCTAACGAGTTTTTCATTGTCGGAAGCGGTTGTTGACCGAGGTTCCACTGTATTATGTTTGTGGACCTGAATTAATATCTCCTCAAACTGAAAGCAAGAATAGACGAACCAAGCACTGGCTCTTACAGGGACTGGGGTTTTCATATTTTTAGCAGCCAATGTGTCAGAGGGTGAAGAACGACAAATTGGATTACAATTAGATCTTGACAAAATGTAACGTATTCCACCTCACTCTAATAATCATATTCCTACAAAACACATATCTACTCATTTTAGTATATAACGTGCAGTATGTAGTATATGCACTGTTAAAAATCAGGTAAACTCAAACACATCGCTATATACATACAATTAGAGTAAAATTTTCTTAATTTTTATACAATGGGACTTGCAATTTAATATGTCTCTAGTAATATCCAGCAGTGGTATATTACATAGGTCATAGACTAGATAACATTTATCATCATGAAACAGAAGAGCTAACTGTTGCAAAATCCACATTTCTGAGAATCAGTACCGTATTACAAAAAAAATTGCAAAATGCAAATCTACTGATATTTTTGGTTCTCCTTCTTTACCTCCAGTGCTTTTAATAAGAATACAGTTTGTCCAAAATTGAGATTTGAGTAAATTTAGTAACAATTATCTAGACTTATCTAACCTAAACTGTGTCTGATACCAGTAGACACCCTAATACATTTGCTGTAAAATGTTTAACTTCCTTGGCAACTGAACGTTGTTGTAATGTACTGAATTGCTTAACAGTTAATTAGCTAGAATTCAGCCAGACATTTTAACGTTCTATTTCAGGTTTTGGCATCATGTGTGCCCGTGTTTTAACCTTTAGTGAAAAACCCACATGTGGAATTGGCTCATTAACAGTTGCAGAACGCTGGAGATGTGTACTCGAATAAGTGCCATTCAGTTATGTGACTGTGTTTATCTCTGTTTCTGAGTGTCTTTTTGTCCTGTGTGAGTGTGTGTGTGTGTGTGTGTGGGGGGGGGGGTGTCAGCAGTCATTAGGAGTTGGCAGACAGTCAGTTTGTAGTGGTGATGCTGACAAGCTTGTCTGGGATGGATGGAACATAGTCCCTAAGCTCATTTTTATGACACACACACACAACCTCTGAAGGTGTGTGTGTGTACTCTAGTGTGTGTAATGTCATAAACTGTTAAACACAGACATATTCCAATTTAATGTGGCAGAAGCCATTCTTCACAGACTTAACTGCTTGACAGAATACCGCTCTCTTTTTCATCTTGCTCTTTGTCTATCAACAGTTTTGATGTGTTTTAATTTCTACATCCTGTAACTCTGGTGGTGCCGTTACTTAAACCAGCCACTGACATTCAGAACAATTTGAATACATGTCCCAAATTTGCACACTGCGTGGTTAAAATGTGCTGCAGACAGATATTTGAACTGCAGGCTGACCGTGACAGGAAAACTCACAGCTACCTTGTCTGTTTTGTTTTGTAAGGCGATCTCCCAGAAACCTGGATTAGTTAAAGACCCCCACCGATGGATCGCTGAGACTAAGGTATGGTTATTAAGTGCACAGAGCAGCACTTAACTTTGTTAAGTTCAAGTACATAACGGAGAACATAAAAACATAAAATTAGAATATGACACAATAGGCATCCGCATGGTGTTCATTTCCTTGACATACTACACCTTATTAAATCAATAATTATTTCAAGACCATGGCACATAACAGTGTGTTTATTCTTGTGAAAGCCTTCACCACTCTACGACTGGTCTTTAATAAAATCCCACACCTATCCTGGCAGAATAAGATCATTTATCACTGAAGCAACCTCTTTTCACAGGTGAGCCCTTGTGTGCTGTGAGAAGCAGCAGTGATGCGAATGAAATGCTTTGCTGCAGCACATTTTTCCATAATAATCATAAGGCAAGGACATTTGTAAATGACACCAAGTTGACTCACTGTGTTTTTACTGCAACAGCACAGCTAACAGAATCTTATACTTTTTAATAAAAAGGAGAAGATCCTGATACTTATCATTTTGGTATTCAGTATTTGCATTTTTTTTTTAGAAATTTATTTTAATGTGCTGCTTTGGCTCTGACATTTCTGCTCTCTGCACCGTCTGATTGGTTTCACTTCTTGAGGAATAGCCACTGATTTGGTGTTTTTATTTGCAGACACGTTTATAGTTTCACTATTTCAGTGTAAAAACTGGGGGAAAAAAAATTGTTGAACTACTGAATGTTACTTTCTTTACTTGATTTCACAGGCAGTCAAGTTTTGTTGAATTCTATAATTTGACACTAAATTTGTTCATTTTTACAGTGCATCCGTTCCAAACATCATTTCCTTTCATTTGTCACCTGCCTGTGTCTCTGCTGTCACTGCTTGCAATGTCAGTGCATTTATTGTAATATGACACTGGTGAACAAGATATAATTTCAGTGTATCTCAAAAGTCTACACACCGCTGTTCAAATGCCAGGTTTTTGTGAGGTAAAAATGTGACACAAAGATAAATATATTCACAACTTTTTGTAAAAAGTTATAGGCATTGCACAGGT
>JAQQAE010005587.1:0-17471 GCA_029823295.1 Pseudamia nigra | reverse complement strand
CATTTTTTGTAAGAAAGGCATCAATGGCTAAATGTCGATCAAAATACCTTAAAATGAATGTAGGAGAGATATAAAAACACGGATCATGATGTAGAAAACTGCTCGAAATAATGATTTGTTTGCTACCAGTACTAATCAGTAGGTCTGTAATATATACAGTAATTGTGTATATATGTGGTTTACTGTGTGAGCACAGGAGCTGGAGCTGGTAGAGGACGTATGGAGGGGAGAAGCCCAGGACCTGCTGTCTCAGATCGCTCAGCTGCAGGAAGAGAACAAAACGCTCCTCACTAACCTTTCCATCAAAGACCCCATGAGTGAGGAGGACCTACAGAGACACGAGGGTGAGGCCGTGTGCGTCAAACACAGTTCGAAAGCGATGGTCATTACATTTAGACGTTGGATACTGGGAACACTGATCGATTTATGGAGCAAAATGGGGAATTAGAGAAACATGTAAAGGCTTATTACATGATAACAGAATATTTTACACTGTAATACTTACAAATATTATCATGTTAAATGCGTTAAAGGTTCGGTGTGTGATATTTAGAGACATCTGGTGGTGAAGTTGCACATTGCAACAAAGTGAACACCCCTCCACCCTCCCCTACTGTGGATACAAAAATACATCAACTCTTTCTTATAGCTAGCGTTTATGTCTGTCCTGGGCTTTTTAGTTTCGAGGATGTTACCTCGGGTCCACCTGACATTACAAGTGACATTAACACTAGATGTCACCCATTACAGAACAAACAAGAAGAGAAGGCTACCCTAGAAACGTGGACTCAATAAATATCAGCCTGTAATTTCTGTAGCTATATGGTATAAATCGCTCACTCAGAGCAAATAAAAACAGGATTTCTCATTCATGAAACTAGAATTATGGCTATTATGTTCAATTTCTGCAATACCCATCAGAGCTCATCACTGCGACCAGAATGGTGGCATCTGTGACCAATTTTTACATTTTGTGACTTACATTTTGACATTGATCGCACACATGTGACCAACACAGAAGTTGGACAAAATTTACTACTTCATTATGAGCTATTTTATGGAGAGTTCACATTCATAGTGACATCATGAGTCTCCTAATGCAGAGTAACCTGTAACTTACTCCTGTGTTTTCATATGAAACACCTGAACACGCATGATGAGACACATGTCCAACACAAACACCTGAAGACACGTCATGAGACACACGTCTACACAGTGTGTCCAGGTATTTATAATGTGTATGTTTGTCCATAATGATCAGTGTCATTTTAACATTGTCATGATGAACAGACTGTTTTAATTCAATGTGTATTGCAGATGTGTATTCTATGGTAGTAGAGTAGATGTGTATTGTTCTGTAATAGAGTAGGTCGACTTTCATGAGTATCAGTTACATTGTGACGTTTGTTCGGTCAATGTATGAATGTATGTGAATGTTACAGTCGTCTGTCTGGGTGACTCAGTCTGTCTCAGTTAAACTTCATAGAAAAGAGGGTGTAAGAAGACAATAAAAACATTTTTTTGTTTTCAGTTGTTCACCAAATACTTTTTTATAACAGATATTCAGAAAAGTAACATGGTACTTTGTATGACCACAGTTTTGCCCTGCATGCCCAACTGTTTCACGTTCTTAGGTCCAAAAGTTAGTCTGTTGGGTTGTCCTTAAAACCAACTACACAGTGGACGTTTAAAAAGTTCAGATATTAAGGGTATTACACTCTTGCAGATATTTGTCTATTTCTGCCATTCTCGGGTCACAGACGTAGACACACACACACAAAGAATGCCTTCTCTGTGTCTGACAGACTCTTCTGTCTTTGGTAGTTTCACAGAGAGGCCACAGTCAGCCCGCCTCACTACGGACAGACAGGCTTCTGTATGCACACACCTGCACGCGCAAACAAATCACAGCCCCTTAAATACAAATCTGGCCAGTGCAAAGTATCTTCTACCACAGAATGCAAATGATGACCCCTGGCTTTTTGTGTGTCTGTGTGTACAGGTATGACCGAGAGGGAGAGACAGGTGATGAAGAAGCTCAAAGAAGTGGTGGACAAGCAGAGAGATGAGATTCGAGCCAAGGATCGTGAGCTTACACTGAAAAATGAAGACATCGAAGCAGTACGGTGACACACAGCAGCAGTCTGGGCTGTTTTGTACTTAACAGCTGGACACGCTCTTCTTGTTTTTGCAAGAATTGGATACTGTTTCATCCTTGTTTTTTTTTTTCTGTGCTGCAGCTCCAGCAACAGCAGTCTCGTCTCATGAAAATCAACCATGACCTGCGCCATAAAATCTCAGTGGTGGAGGCTCAGGGAAAGGCTCTCATTGAACAGAAGGTGGAACTGGAGGCCAGTGCTCAGGCACGGGAACAGGAAGTTAATGCTCTTCGGCAGGAAGTTACACGCTTGAGGGAACGACTGCAGGGAGATCTTCCTGCCCAGGAACGTGAGGAAGCCCCACCTCAGCCCCCCTCACCTGCTGAGGTAATCCAGCATAAGACAACGTGAAGGGTTGACATAAGAGGGTTTAATGGAGAAAGTCTCCGAAGCTTAAAACCTGCACCATCTAAAAGACTCTTTAATAAATTATATTTCTATGTTATCCTGTAGACCGGGGGTCTGCAACCATTTCAATCTCGAGCCATTTGTGGACAGAAAAAAATCATATGTGTCAAGAGTCACAACAAATATCTGCACCATTTCTGGAGCACATTTTAAAACCAATTTGTTTCATGTTTTGTTTGTTTCTGTTCATCTCGTTGGTTCATTTGTTCGCCTTTCTTCCTTTTTCTTCATCTTGATGATTCCATTCATTTTATTGCTTATTTTGTTCATTTCTTCCTCGCTTTTGGAGATTTTGTGTTGATTTTCCCTGTTATTCACGTTCATTTTTAATCATTTTGTGGATGATTTCGTTCACTTTTGTGACATTTGTTCAATATTTTTGTCATTTTATTGAATATTTTGTTCATTTTTATTATTTTCAATTTGCGAAATTTATTGTCATTTTTGTGATATTTTCCTGATAGTTTTGTGGATCATTTTGTCTTTATCTTGCTCTTTTTTTTGAGTCAATTTCTTCTTAAGTAAAGTGAGCCATTTTTTTGGTTGTATTTATAGTTTTGTTCATGTTTATTAGTTTATTTATTTATTATATAGTTAGATCTGGTTCATGATCTTGATTGTTTGGTCCATTTTGTTCATCACTTTCTTTTTTATTAGGGGCCATTTGTTGATTTACTTCACTTCACTTCCTGAACGACATATTGGAGCCAAAAACAGGATGTGACTATATTTAGACGAACGGCAGCAGGGCTTATGAAGCGTTCATGCCAGGGGACTCATGGGAAGCTAACATTAGCCGCTATCTTACTGATGCAGTAAAACTTCACCACGCAGTGTCAAACAAAGTCACATCACAGTGTTGTTAGTGTAAACACTTACCCACAGCTGCAGTTGAGTGTATCTCATGTATAACTATGAACATATTGAATAAAAAGAAGATGCAAAGGTCTGAATTGGTCTGACTTCGCTATAGCGACCTGCTGCTACAGCGACATGTCAATCAAACCCCAGCATGCCAGTTATTTGTCGGATTATTTGCCATAATATCTTACTAACAAAGCAAAAAGTTAAAGATGGGCCATAACGTTCCTTATTAGAGGGTCCAAATAAAACGTTTGAGACCATGATGACCCATGAAAAAAAATTTATTTGCTTAGTATTTTCAGATAGAATCACATGTATCTCTATGGGAAAAAAGCTTCTTGGAGCCAGACGATTGATTCCCTAGTGGCCAAGCAGTGGAATTACAACTTAAAGTGACTTCCGCATTGGCCTCACTGAACAGCCCCGGTCGTTGCCTCTTTGTTTAGACTAATGAATATTAGCATTATGAAGTGTTTGGTAAGATGTATCTATTGTTTTACCAAACACTTAATAATGATGTCAATGGAAAGAGTTTAAATTACATTTTACAAAAGGCTAGGCTCACTGACTAGTGTTAGTTAAATAGCTAAATGCTAGGAAAAGCTGGTATTTCCAGCTCATTCTAAACCAATAACATAGGTAGTTATAAGGAGAGATAATCGTCGATTATGATTGGCGCTATACAAATAAAATTGAATTGAATTGAACACATTTTGGGGTTTGTGCTTGTATAAATGATGTGGGTTAGCCCGTAGGTCATACCGTTCCCAGATTTACAAAGCTGTGAATAATGCTTAGCATTGTTGTATTGCTGATTACCTTTTATTCAATGGTGCAAAAAATGGTTCATTCATAAATGCTGAATTTGCTTATATTCAATAAATTTTAATTGTGCAAGTTGATCTCGTAAGCTACAGTGGTTGGCTTAAAATGCCCTAATAGTTAACTTATGAAGACCTTTTATGAATCAAAACAGATGAAAAATTAGTTTGGTTTTGTAAAAAAATAAACTGTGTTTTACTCCACTAGCTTGATAAAGCTGCCACAGTATCAGACGCTGAGGGCTGGTCAGACAGACCTGACCCCCCTCAGCTCATGTCAGGAGGGTTTGACCAGGCCCAGGACCCCCTGCCCGGTTCCCTCAGTACTGATGGACATGATTATGGGGATGAGGAGGCTGAGGATGAAGCCGGGTTGCTTTGGGTAATAAAGAAGTGTTGGTGAATAGTATGGTGTGTGAATCTAACTGCAGAAAGAACTGTAGGCAGTGGTCAAACAGCTACTATACTAACATGGATATAAACATGTTTTTTAAACTTGTATCTGAAAAACACAGTCACCCTAGTTTCTACTGCGGAAGCATTTTATAACACTAGACAAGTAGTGAAATGGTTTTTGCATGAGTGTGTGAGGACTAATGGTGTTAGTAGGATGATTCATTCTTCAGCCAACTGCGTGACACATTTGTGGTTGATGGCGCTGATGACCTCTCTAAATATAGATCACACTGACAGCTCAGCCTCTAACAGAGCATGAAGTCGTCCCTTCGTGCATTTTGATCTTTAAACAGAGCCAGAAATTGTAATTTAACACAGTGTGTAGGTCACTGTGATCTGTACCATCAGATCAAAAAGATCTGATGGTACAGATCTTTTTTTGCGCAGTGCATGAGTGACTCCTGTCAAATGCATGTGTTCTGGGTGTTTGTAAAAGCAGAAGTGTCTTGGGTGTGCTGAGTAAAAAAAACAGAATTTTAGTTCAAAGGCAGGAGGGAAGTGCAAACAAATATATTGGAACAAGGTCTGAGTCCAACCTTTGTCACCAGGAGGCGATGTGCGATGAAGACATGCCTGCTGTGTTCCAATATTTTACCAAGGTATCCTCACCTCCTTTCCGCTGTCCCTCTTTCTGTCCCTTTTTTTTAAATTTTGTATTCCTTCATTCTTTTGATACATTTCTTTCTCAACAGGAGGCATTATGTGAAGAGGAGACAGCGACCGTTGATCCAAAGGACCCCAACCGGCCCCGGTTCACACTGCAGGAGCTGAGGGACGTGCTCCATGAGAGGAATGAGCTCAAGGCCAAAGTCTTTATGCTGCAGGAGGAGCTCGCCTACTACAAAAGGTGCTCATAGAGATATATACGTACATTTAGAGATTCTGATGTGAGATTCAGATGTGGTGTTTTTCAGGCTGGTATCATAACAATAGGGTCCAACAGCAATTAATTCACTAATATCACCACTCGAGAGAAAAATTGACACTGTGCTATTTTCTGCCCTGTTTTTGACTTTATATCAAACTGTAAAACTGTTTAACTGAACATGTAATTTAAAATAATAAATACTAGGGGTGTAACGGTACATAGAAGTCATGGTTCAGTATGTACCCTTGTCAGTGGACTGTACTTTTTCCATAACAGGAAAAATCCTGAATGCTATCTGTTGCTACACCAGCAGACGCAGTGAACCACAGCTTTGTGTTAATTTGGCAGAATATGAAATATACTGACACAAGGACAAAAATCCTGAAGTTCAACAACATTGTGTAGAGGATGGTGTCTCATTTTGAAATACTGGTACACCATTAAAACAGCCAAGTCCATCCGGTCAGGGTTTTGGGGGCAGCAGCCTAAGAAGAGACATCCAGACTTCCCCCTCCTCCAGCTCCTCTGGGGGACCTCCAGGCACTCCCAGGGCAGCTACTGACCTGTCACCTAGGACCAGTGTGCCGTGGGAGACCCTACCAGGGGTGAATTACCCCCGACAAATAGCTCCTAGGATTACTCAGACACACAAACCCCTCCACCATGATAAGGTTGAGATTCAAGGAGGGGTTTTAATAAAGTTAATGGTTCAGTTGTGTTCTGTTATGAAGTTAAGCATCTATCTATAGTAACTGGAAACAGCACACACACATATAGTCTTGTCATCGCTCTATGGGCGGCTCAATACAGACACACATTTCATAAACTGTTTTCAAGTTTATGTTAATGAGGTTGTAATAGTATGTTCACACAACAACAAATTATTGAAGTAAACTATTAAATTTGTACCGTGATAATTCAGCATGACTACATGCTGAATTATCAGAATGTGGTCATTGGTTTAGGTATGTGTTACACTGGTAACACATACCTAAATCAATAAATACATTTCACTGAACTTCAAGCTAACAACAAATATCATAGTGTAATTTTTATGTGTTTTAACTATTGCATCTTGTCAGTAATTCCACTTTAGAGTCCAATTAATGAGCCAAACAGAGGTGTCTGTCTATAAATGTGGGGAATCAACACTTTTAGTAGAAAGATAATAACTGTGTGATGATTGTTGTTTGTTTGCAGTGAGGAGACAGAAGATGAAATGATTCCTCCTTCTCCTTCTCCTGAACTGAGGACTCGCTCTCGTTCTTCTGCTCAACCAGAGTCGGGGATTAAACGCCTGTATGTTGAGCTCATTTCCTGCAAATATACTCACTCACTCACTGCTGTACAATCTCTCACGCTCTCCTCCTCAGCTTTGTCAAAGCACTGCTCGGTAAGATGGCTTTGCATGTGCAAAATGAGGCTCATTAATGGCTCCACCGCTCCTCTGGAAATATTCAAATGACACTTCGTCTTTGTCTTCAGCTGCTCTACTTCACTAGCGGTAGTAGACATTTGTGTCTGAATTAGCCCTGTGTTATTTCTGTGGGGTTAGAAATGAGTTTTTCACAAAACCAAAAATATAATTTCTGACTACTGTGGTTCAGCTGCACATTTCTGTCTAATGTAAAGGAAAAGAGGCAATACACCCACTTCCTGTGTTTGTTTAGGTTGTAAAAACAAAGTGGAGATAGCAGCTGATTCAGTGTTTCTGCTCTGGAGCAGTTTTACAAAGAATAGATTTGATGAAGGCTGAGGAAGATAAAACCTGTCAGATGGATGCCTAATTGTGTCTGCTGTTCAAAACTGTTCAGGTTTGGACTATCTTAGCTGTATGAACTGGTTTTGATTTTAAAGTAAATTAAGAATTTCAGATCACCCATTCATATCATATGACTACAAAATGATTTGTAAATACATTGATGTTTCTAGTTCTGAAAACAATTTGATGGTGACGCTTTTAAAAAAAAAAAAAAACATTTCATATTAACCACATGTTTATCTTGTCATCTTCATTAGAGGCTCAGGTGCCAAGATGTGATGTGTAGAACATGCAGGACTTCACATGAATAAAACGGGAACACCTTAGGACACAAAACACAGGGAATGAGAGGGATCCATTTGCAGAACAGGAATGTAATACACAAATATGCATGTTTTTATTTGTGTATAATTACAAGATTAATTGCCATTGTGCTTTTGTTCCCGTAAAAAAACACTTATTGTAACAATTTTTCTACAGTAGCTTAGAAACATGGTGTCCAAACACTGACTTTCGTGTAGGTCTTCACATTTTCTACACCCAGGTTAGGGGTGCAACTTCACCACTAGATGTCACTAAATCCTACACACCTTTAAAGCTTTGGTAATAATATTGTGCTGCAACTCTATGGAGATTGTTGCCCTAACATTTTTGAAGTAGTAGTTTCACCTTGGTTTAGAAATAGTGTTGTGGAATATAAAACACAGCAATGGTTTTCAGCATTTGCACAAAACACAGGCATTTGCATGAAGGATCCATATGAAAAAAACCTTGCTTTGCCTCTTGTTTTTATGTATACTTACCACTCACAGTGCATGTACTGATCGTGTTACGGAGACATAGGACTGTCTGTTGTTTTAGGGGGAATCGCTGGAAAACCTCATCCACACAGACACTCTGATCAGAGAGCGAGGCCGGACACAGTAGAACAGTTCACTTGGCTTTAATGATGAAGCACATTCCAACTTGCTTACAGCTTGGCGTTTCATACGTCTGCTGCTTTGTAGTTTGTCTGATTCAATCCAATTTGTCTCTCTGTCTGATATCTTTCTGATTGATATATTTTGAATATCTGCCTGGTATCGTTTGATTGTTCTAATAGCTGCTCGATAGCTTTGTCACAAACGCAGACAGGTATCAATGCAAAATGAACCACTAATGCCACGAACAGCTCATTATACATTCTCATGGACCCCTTAGCTGTCCAGCAAGGTGCCTGATGTAAAAACACTAAAGTCAGCACTGAACAGTTCCTACACAAAAACACAGTACTGTAATACTGCAATTTACAACAGATCAGATTTATTGTTTCCTGAAAATAGGGCGGCATCTCCAAACCCCATTTCTAGAAACGTTGAGACATTTTCTTTCTTAAAATGAATAAAATTTGTCATTTGTTAATTTGTCCTGATAACTTATCATTTAACTGAGAAATGCAGAACTATGACCAGCCCCACGTCTGACATGCATCAATATGAAGACAGAGATCTGAACTGTACAGTCAACAGTCAGTTTTTTTTTTTTTACCTTTTATTTATACAGGTGATCCATTCAGACCCAAAGTCTCATTTACAAGAGAGACCTGTTTCAGACATCAAATAAATCACATCAGTGTGAACAACAATAAATGAATCTACTGTGGTCAAATGTTTACACAAAACATACTAAAACACGTACAGGATCCCAAGAATGATTTCACAAAATTACTTACACCACTTTTTAAATTCAGCAAATGCAATCAAACATCACAACTGAAGGTCCTTCTGTAATGTCTTCCATGATGACGGGGCAGAAAAGGAGAAAGCCTTCTTTCCCAACTCCGTACGAACTGATGGAACAGTGAGTGTAATGTAGTCCTGAGACCGCAAGCTGTGGATACATTGCTTATGTAGGATGTATTCAGATAAATAAGAGGGCAGAAAACCAAGAACAGATTTCTAGATGAAAGGGTAACGATGGACTAACCTGTGTGAGGCCAATGAAAACCAGCCAATCAGTGAATATAAGGTACAGTGGTGCATTAGAGGTTTAGAGCCAGTTATATATCTTAATGCTCCATGATAGACAGAGTGTAGCAATTGAAGAGCGTGAGCAGGGGTGCACATAGAAATTACGTCGCCATAGTCCAGAAAAGGTAGGAAGGTGGCAGCAACAAGTTGTTTCCTTGCAATGGAAGAGAAGCAAAGCTTATTTCTGAAAAATTAATTATTTCATCAGGATGATGCCAGCCCTTTAATTCTGCAGGAATTCTACCAGCGTGGCTCGATGGTCACAGAGTGCATGTGCTACTTCTGTCCTCATCTGTCTCCTGTTGAAAATGTGTGGACATCATGAAGAGGAGACATTACCGTAACTGTGAACCACATAACATTTTTTAAACAGCAAGAATGGACAAAAACTGCAGTGGAAAACTTTTTTTTTTCTCCCCCACTTTTGTCAGTTAAAACCATCAATACACGCTGAGACCAATATAAATAAGGCTCTTAGATTTTCATTGACAGGATTCTGTACAGACACAAACATCTGCGCCAACAGACTATTATTAACATGTGAAATCAATCAGCACATTCTCAAATTTGCTGATTAATTTAAAAACCAATCCAGTTAAAACTAGATTTGCGGGTTTGTTTCATAGCTGCTGCACTGTGAGCGCTGCAGGTCAACGGACACGTCACAGGTTTGAGTTTTTATCGTATTTACAGGACTTCCCTACATTTATGGAAGTAGGGTATCCAAGTCACTTTCGATCCCTCCGTCACGTTTCTTTTATTTTCAGCGTCCCATGGGTTATATTGAGGTCAAAGGCTGATGTGGTCCCTGTCTTCTCCTGTTTGCCCCCTCCCCGTCTCTTCATGTCTCTTCTGTCTTTTGTGTCTTTACGTCTATGTAACAGGATTTTCACAGCCATTATGCCGATGGTAGCGGCTGGTTTGATCCCAGATGACCCCACTTTACAGCCAATCAGACGTCTCATGTCACTTGTAGGACTCTACGTTACATTCGATTGGCCTTTCATACCTCACTGTCTCCATCGCTCGCATGCACCGCTGTGGCTTCTTAAGCTTCCTTGTAGTATTCTGATTGGCTGATTGTGGGGCTGTCTTAATCACCATCCAGTGATTATGGATCATCAAAATCAGCCAGTCAGAATAGACAGTAGTGTTTTCACTGTGTCTTGTCTGTTCACACACTGACCACAGTAGTACTGTTTATCTCTGCCCCTGTGCTGAAAGCCACAAAATAACTAGGTGGAATTTAGCCCTCGTGTGGTATTTGGGTCAAATTGACCCTTTGTCATATATTTGTAAAGATAAAATGTGTCGTCTGGGGAAAAAAGGAACAAAATCATCACCAAAATGAACAAAATACTTAAAAATGAAAGCAATGAACAACATTGAAGAAAAAAAAAAGGATGAAAATAATTTTTATACTGAACAAAATAACAAAGAACATGAGCAAAATAATTCAGAAAATGAAACAAAATAATCATCAATATGAACAAAACTGCACAAAAAGAAGCAAAACTATCCACGAAATGAACAAAGAACAAGAAAGACAAGACAAGAAATTAACAAATGTGAAGGAAAAATGAACAGTCGTCCTGTAAAATCAACAATAAAATCAAAAAATGAGCAAAAAGGGAAAAAAAATCAAGTAAGCGAGCAAAAATGAACAATATAATGAAAAAACAGAGCAAAAAAAGATTTTAAAAAATGAATAAAATAAACCACAAAAATGAACAAATCGCCCAAAAAAAGCTGAAATGAATCTGTTCTGTGATATAACGTTTCTAACTACCAAGTACTTTTATTTACGAGTACTTCTAATTACTTTTACTGAAGTACTGATTCTACTCCCTGGCGTTTCCACACGACACAACTTTTCTTTACAAATATATGACAAAGGGTCAATTTGACTCGAAAACCAGACGAGGGTTAATCACTTTTCGCTCCATAGTGAACTTCACTCATGTTTTGTTCTCACCTGCACTGATCAGTTCACTTACATTAAAAAGTAGAAATGAAAAGAGATATAATACCAATTCCCAAAAAAGTTCAGCCAGGAGGAAAAATGCAAATTCAAAATAATGCAGTGCTGTTAAAATTCACTGTGACGTGTGCTTTACTGTGGACAGTATGAACACAACATAGCTGCTTTTTATTTATAAATGCACATTCATTATTCAATTTTGAGTCTGCAACGTGTTCCAAAAGAGTTCAGCCAGGGTTAATTTGAGAGGTGAAATTAGTTAAATTCAGTCAAAAACAATTTAATTTGAAACAACTGATGTGAAAAGGTCATTTTTCAGCCTGATTTGGTTCAAAAGGAGCATCCTAGAACAGGTTAAGTCATTCTTGAGCAAATATTGAAAGAGAATTTTTCATTAAATACACAAGAACGTGACTTATAAATTTAAAAACACTTTAGAAATGTTTTGAAATATTCCAATAAGTAAATCTCTTCCAGGATGCTCTTTTTTTTTTTTCTTTAAATCACCTTTCACATCAGTTGTTTCAAATCACTTTGTTTTTGAATGACTTTTACTTACTTTTGCCCTGGAATTGATCCTGGCTGATCTTTTTTGGAACATGTTGCAGGCCCAAAACAGAGGAATCTGCATATTTTCAAACACAGTACTGGGAAAAGCACTATCTAAATCAAATCCCTTGTTGTTGTTGTGGTTATTATTATTATTATTATTATTATTATTGTTAGATAAGACAAAACATGAAATATGTGGTGGTTGTACTGTCCACAATGAAATACAAGTCAAAGTCAATTTCAATAGCACTGCTTTATTATTTCATTTGCATTTCACCCGGTGGCTGAATTTTTTTGGAATAGTGATTTTTAGCTGCAGCAATGGCTTCATGTTTAAAAACGCCTCATAAAGCACTTCTTAAACACCCTAAATAACTACCACTGCTTTTAATACAACTGATATTCACTGTGCACATGTAACTGTACGCCACCTTCAACGGACACTCCCTTTACTCCGCGTCCATTAAAGACATTGCCTGTTTTTCTTTTGTCCTGTCTCTCGACTCAGGTTTAGTTTCTTCTCCCGTGAAAAGCAGCGGAGCTCCCAGAGGAGTGCTCACCTCGACGGAGGCCTCACCTCGTGGCCGGGGAAAGATGACGTGTACACAGAACAAGCCCAGGAGGCGTTACAGCACATGTAGTCTACAGACGGGACTTGTCGAGGTTACCCGAAACGCCAAAAGTCTTTTAACATTTCATGTCTGTCACTCCAGGCGTTCGCGTGGCCACTGCACTCCCAAACACCACTCGAGGCTCACGCTGCAGGTGTAATATCATGCGTTTGAAGTGAGAGTGATGGACGAGTGAGGACGCACCATGAATGACACAAAGTGGGAAAAAATAGGTTATTTAGAAAAGTGAGAACCACATAGTGACGGCGCATACAGACTGAACGACAAAAAAGCAACGGTAGTGAGTGACGGTTTGACAGGACAGAAGATTCACTCAAGTTGTAAGACGGAAAAGTGGAAAGTCAGCAATGGTAGAAATGAGGTCAGTGTGAATCCAGGAGAAACAGAGCGAGACGAGTTTGTTATTGTACCGAGATGAAAGCACAGGACACATTTTACTCCACGTGTAAATCTTTTACAAATCATGAAGGTAAACTAAATGTTTTTGTTATTTTTTTGAAGGAAAGGGGATAAAGTAATTAAATGCAAACCTGCCGATAACGCATACATCCACTACAGATTCATACTGAACACTTTATTGCTCACTTAAAGGTCCAGTGGATAAGATGTTGGACACTTCAGAAGGATCCAACTTAGGAAATTGAATATAACAATGTTCATAATTATGTTTTTGTTAGTCTGATCAGGCAAAATGGAGAATTGTTGTTTTCATGACCTTTAGAAGAAGACATTTCCATCTGTACAAAAGGAGCAGGTCATGTCTGCAGCTCTCTACCACTATGTTTCAGGAGCAGCAGTCATCTAGCATTAAGGTGCATTCAGGCGCATTGACATGATCTTATTATTTCACGCTCTGCAGATTCATGTTGTAAAATGTTTATGGAATCCGCCAACATTTGAAATTCCCGAAAAGAAAAAATCCTCACGAGTGGAGGTTTTTGATATTTACCTTTGACTAGAGCGTAGGTTCCAGATACTCCAGTGAAGTGAATAAAATATGACTGATAGTTCAGGATGTGACTCTCACATATGAATAAAACGTTGTAGATGAACATTGGCGACAGAGTATTTCTTCTGGCTGTGAGAGTCGTGCACCAGCCAACATCGCCACCTTCTGATGGATCATGCATACACTCCAAACCACTACAGATAATACACGTTTTCAGAAGTTCACCTCAAATTTTTTTGATAATTAAGAAAACACAGCAACTGACGATAACTATGTAAATATCCCTTGTCAAAAAAAAAACTGGATGGACAAATCAAACAACTTTAGGGAGGGCGTGAACAATAACCGAGGACAGGGTGATGAGTACTCAGTTATTTGCACCTTCACCACTAGGTGTCACTAAATATCACACACTGAATCTTTAATTTAGTCCCTTTTCATGTGGGCGCCTCAGTCACCAGCACCATCTACTAGGAATGTAGGTCAAAATTTATTATGAGTATTTAGTATAAATCAAGATTTTTAATCAACTTTCATAATCTATCAGTGCCGTCATGGTCATTACACGAGCAAACCTGCAGTTTTATGACAACCGTGTGTGACAAACAGAGGCACAATTTGATCCAGCTATAATTAGATATTAAACATCAAAAGCAATAAGCTTGCTCTTATTTTATTGTGTTTTGAGTGAAACACATTGACGTTGCTTGTCTTGATCATGGCAGGTTTAAATTGATCATTGTCTGAGCTACTAATGCAGTATTTAAATAAAACCCATTATATGCATTCAAAGCAGGTAAAGGACATAAGCGCTTCCAACTAAATGTTGTTATTACCCCATAAAATGATGTGTGTTCAGATGACAATGAAGGAAAATGAAAGGTAACTGTTCACACCTGTGACCTGTTTTATCGTTAGCATCTGTGTATAAAAAGTCAGTGAGTCTCTGGGCTCTTGACAGACCCCTGCACATTTCATCTAGTGCTGTACTGTTTTTGATGGCAGCAGAACCGTTAAAGGACCTGTGAGAGAAAGTGGTTGAATTTATAAAACGGGAAAAGGATCTAGATTCTAGAAAGATATCCAAAGATTTGAGAATGCCAACCAGTAGTGTTCAAACTCTGACAAGGAAGTGGAAAAAGAGCAGCTCTGTTGATGCCGAGCCACGGATCAATACAGATTTCAGCCACAACTGACAGTAAAATTGTTCGGGAATAACTGACGCAAAGGCCTCGCTACAGAAAACTGGTGTGGCTGTTTCAAGATGCACTATAAGGAACCACTTAACCCTCGTCTGGTTTTCGGGTCAAATTGACCCTTTGTCATGTATTTGTAAAGAGAAGTTGTGTCATGTGGAAACGCCAGGGAATAGAATCAGTACTCGAGTAAAAGTAAGTAGAAGTACTCACTAATAAAAGTTTTTGGTAGTGAGTAACTTTATATCACGGAACAGATTCATTTCAGATTTTTTGGGTGATTTGTTAATATTTGTGATTTATTTTATTCATTAACTTTTGCAACCTTGTTTCTTCATCATATTGTTCATTTTTGCTCGTTTACTTGATTTTTTTTTTCTTTTTGCTTTTTTTGGTTCATTTTGTTGCTAAAATTGTTGGTTTTGCAGGATGACTTCATTTTTCCTTCACATTTATTCATTTTTTCTTCACAATTGTTTGTTTTTCATTCAGATTTGTTTATTTTTTCTTCACATTTGTTCATTTTGTGGATAGTTTTGCTTCTTTTGTGCAGTTTTGTTGCTATTGATGATTATTTTGTTTTATTTTCTGAATAATTTTACTCACTTTCTTTGTTATTTTGTTCAGTATGAAGATAATTTTCATCCATTTTTTTTCTTCAATGTTGTTCATTGTTTTCATTTTTAAGTATTTTTTTTCCACACGGCATACTTTCTCTTTATAAATTTATGACAAAGGGTTAATTTGATCCAAATACCACACGAGGGTTAAAGAAAAATGTGATGCAGGGTCATTACTACACCGATGCCACAAAACAGCCTGCTTACAATATGCCAAACAGCACCGAGACATGCATTAAAATTTCTGGAAGAAAGTAGTCCTGACTTCGTTCTGGCAACTCGACCGTGCGGCCTGTTTTTCCTCATGTGCCCTTTGTTGTGCATCTTAAAACAATCGCAGTACTTTTCTGTCGAGAAATCTTGGTGTCAGCTGAAGTTATTTGTGGGTCACAGGTGTGGACGGTTACCCCTTAAACCTGCATGAGTCAGCTGGTGTGTATGTACATATATTATCAGGCCAAAACGTCATGGGTGTGTAAAGGTGAATGGTTCCACTTGCCACTATGATTTAAAAAAATTAAAAAAGCAAACAAAATTTTCTCATACTAAATGCAATGACTGCATTTTACACAGTGGAATTAAAAGGTATTGAAATACACTTATAGCTTTAGATTCACACAGAATGACATGTCAGCAAAGCTCCAGACATTATTTATTTTAAAAACAAAATAGTTTCTACAGTACAGAGTGCCAAGTGTGGTTTATATTGTGTTAATAAAGCTGCTTCTGTTTAAAGTTTGTGTTGTGCCTTCCCACTAACGCCAGCTGATGGCAGCGAGTAGCTACAGTGTGACGGGTGGATTGTAATAGTTGTGGCATTTTCTGCTGGTGCAATAAATGACAAAAACACTGCAGGGAGAAGAACTGAGACACCTGTGCAACGAGACTGGATCAGATTTACATAAGTTAAAGGGATCTGGAAGATTTTTTTTTTAATGTAAAGAATTCAAGGAATAAAATGTATAAAGGGAAATGCAGTCAAATATTATGTGATTCCACTGTTAATCCTCGTGTTTCCCTCAGTCTTCCATAAACGCAAGTAAAACGTTTAAGGTATAATAAACCGATCAGTGTTATTGAATAAGCTGGCTTTTATTGAAATGTGCTCTTAATAATAAAAAAAAATCTATTTAGAATCTAAAGTGATCATGTTTTCTTTTACTCTTTTAAAGTTACATGACTTAACACATTCATTCACAAGGGCTGAATTGTCCGGTTTTATTTGAGCTGCAAAATAAAACTGCATTTTAAGAATTTTTTAAGTGTATGTGTTCTGATAATTGAATGAGGCTGAATCTGGTATGAAAGGCTGTCATGCATTCTATTTATTTTACTGATGAGAAAAAAGTCTGTGACCTTATTATGTGGCCTCTTCAGAGAAAACGAGGTGAAATATTAACGAGTTTGTCTATTTTGTTGTGATCGTTTGTCAATTTAACAAAGTGGGTCAAAAGAAATACATTTAGGAAATAGTGGATTATTCCAAATCTAGTTATATGAGATGCTTTTAACCCTTGTCTGGTTTTCGGGTCAAATTGACCCTTTCTCATATATTTGTAAAGAGAAGTTGGGTCGTGTGGAAACGCCAGGGAATAGAATCAGTACTCGAGGAAAAGTAAGTTGAAGTATTCATAAATCAAAGTACTTGAGGTAGTGAGTAACTTTATAACACGGAACGTATACATTTCAGCTTTTTTGGGTCATTTGTTCATTTTTGTGGTTTATTTTATTCATTTATTTTTTAACTTTTTTTTGCTCTGTTTCTTGATCATATTGTTCATTTTTACTAAATTACTTATATTTTTCTTTTGGCTTATTTTTTTTTTGTTAATTTTGTTTCTTATTTTGTTAGTTATGCAGGACGACTGTAAGAAAGAGTTGATGTATTTTTGTATCCACAGTAGGGGAGGGTGGAGGGGTGTTCACTTTGTTGCAGTGTGCAACATCACCACCAGATGTGTCTAAATATCACACACTGAACCTTTAACGCATTTAACATGATAATATTTGTAAGTATTACAGTGTAAAATACTCTGTTATTATGTAATAAGCCTTTACATGTTTCTCTAATTCCCCGTTTTGCTCCATAAATCGATCAGTGTTCCCAGTATCCAGCATCTAAATGTAATGACCATCGCTTTCGAACTGTGTTTGACGCACACGGCCTCACCCTCGTGTCTCTGTAGGTCCTCCT
>JAQQAE010005586.1:0-17471 GCA_029823295.1 Pseudamia nigra | reverse complement strand
GTGTCATGGTTTGGGGATGATTTGCTGCAGCAGGACCTGACCAGCTCACCATCATAGAATCCACCATGAATTCTACCGTTCATCAGAGGATGCTTGACGAACATGTGAAACCATCTGTAAAAAAATTCAAGCTGAAGCGGAACTGGACCCTGAAACATGACAATGACCCAAAGCGAACCAGCAAATCCACCAAGGACTGGTGAAAAGTGGAGAGTCCTGGAATGGACCAGTCAAAGCCCGGATCTTAATCCCATTGAGATGCTGTGGGGTGACTTGACACGGTCTGTACATGCAAAAACCCTTCAAACATCTCTCAGCTGAAAGAATTCTGTGTTGAGGAGCAAACTTTCTTCAGATCCATGTCAGAGACTGTTCGATGCTACAAGAAGCATCTCACTCAAGTTATTTCAGCCAAAGGGAGGCAACACTAGCTATTAGTGAGTAGGGTGTCCCAACTTTTTCCTCCATTAAAATACGCATTTTTGTTCATATCTTTTGTTTGATGAGAAAACAACGTTCATTTTTGTTGTTAAATTACTATTAAATCACTTTCTTTTCCAGAAATAAATAAAAATAAGATTGGACATTGACATGTGAACATTTCTTAATAAAGAGCTGACTGTTTAATGGGGCGTCCTAATTTTTTCACATGACTGTATATAGAGGCTTTGATTAATATATACAGACTATGATTATTATATAGTCTGTGATTAATATATGAAGACTATGATGAATACATATAGACTACGATTGATTTATACATACTATTATTAATATATGCTGTCTATGATTAATATATATATACAGACTATGAGTACTATATACATACTATTATTAATATATAGACTATGATTAATATATACAGAGAATGATTCATATATACATACTATTATTAATATATACAGACTACAACTGTATAAGGGCGACACAGTGGTGCAGCGGTTAGCACTTGTGCCTCACAGCTAGAAGGTCCTGGCGTCGATCCCAGCGCCGGCCGGCAGGGTCCTTCTGTGTGGAGTTTGCATGTTCTCCCCGTGTCTGCGTGGGTTCTCTCCACGTTCTCCAGCTTCCTCCCACAACCAAAAATATGCACTAGGGGGTTTGGTGAAGTGGTCACTCTGAGTTGTCCATAGGCATGAATGTGAGTGTGAATGGTTGTCTGTCTCTATGTGTCAGCCCTGCGATGAACTTGCGACTCATCCAGGGTGAACCCTGCCTTCGCCCAAAGTCAGCTGGGATAGGCTCCAGCACACACACACACACATGCACACACACGCACACACCCCAACCCTTGTGAGGATTAAGGGGTAGAAAATGGATGGATATTTTTAATACATACAGTCTGTGATTAATATATACAGACTTTGATTAATACATATACTATTGCTAATATATACAGTCTATGAGTAATACAGTGGATATAAAAAGTCTACACACCCCTGTTCAAATGCCAGGTTTTTGTGATGTAAAAAATTGACACCAAGATGAATAATTTTACAACTTTTTCCACTGTGACATATAACCTGTACAACGCAAAAACAAACTGAAACCTTTAAAGGAAAAAATAAAAAACTTAAAATAACCTGGTTGCATAAATATGCAAACCCTTAAACTAATACTTTGTTGCAGCACCTTTGGCTTTTATTCCAGCGCTCAGTCTTTTTGTGTAGGAGTCTGTCAACGTGGCACATCTTGATGTGGTAATATTTGCCCACTCTTCTGTGCACAATTGTTCCAAATCTGACAGATTGTAAGGGCATCTCCTGTGCACAGTCCCCTTCAGATCACCACACGTTTGATCGGATTCAGGTCTATTTATCTTGGTGTCAATTTTTTACATCACAATAACCTGGCATTTGCACTGTATATATTGTTTATAATTAATACATGCAGGCTATGATTAATACACTCCTGATCTAAATTTTAAGACCAGTTGAAAAATTGCAAGAATGTACATTTTGCACTGTTGGATCTTAAGAAGGTTCTAAGTAGTTCTTCAAAATGCAAAAAGAAGAAATCGGAGCGAGACAAGAAAAATATTGAGTAAGCCATTTATTTCAAACAACCATTAAACTGATATAGGCTGTGATTAATAGGCAGTGATTAAATGAACATACTGATCAGTGATTAAATGAATGTATTTATTGATATTTAAATGAATGGACTGATCAGTGATTAAATGAACGCATTGATCAGTGATCACTCATAATGATCGGTGTGATTTATCTGAACTTATAGTTTTACTATTCACCCTCGGTTCTGTCTGTCAGGATGTACATCATATAGACTTGTGATATATTTCAAAGCGTTTAAAAGACTTCGTCATCATGTATGTATTGTGTATTATCTTTGGTTGTTTATCTGCAGGTTGTTAGATTTACTGTTGGGCACATGAAGCATCAGGATTGTGTGTTTTTTTTACCTGTAAGGCTGCGCTTGGGGTAAAATTCCCCTTATTCACTGTGTCTCTGAAGCCTAAACATGACAAAACCTTTCAACAGCTCTACTTAATACCTAAATAAAACCGCTAAATACTTATAAACGAACTGCGTCCCCAGTTAAAACCGCAGCTTCCACCGTTAAATCCGTTACTTTACCCGTTACAGTGTTTACTTTAACTGTGCTCGTCTTTTTTAGTCAGGCACCTGTCACGACACCTCTCTCCTCCGCCTCCTTTCTCCCGCCTTCCCCGAGCTACGACCAATCACCCGACGGATAAACTCTACCTTGTGTGCGATTGGCCAAACCGGGAGAGGGGCAGGTGGCGTTCTGAGAACCTGATTGGAGGAGCAGGCCGTCGCTCTCCGCGGACCAGCTTGGCCTATAAAAGCGCGGGCTCGGTTCGCAGCACGGTGGAGACGAACCCTGCAGCAAACAGGCTAAAGCTAACAGTTCGACATACACGCACTGACAGGCGGTCACACGGGCTCCGCGGGGCTCTGGGGGGTCGGTGCGGGTCCGTAGCTGAAGCCCGCAGAGGGTTTGCGGGAGTTTGGTGCATTTTTAGAAGTTGCGGGTCGTGCGTTAGCTCTGTGCTAACCACTTCCTGTGTGTGTTAGCCGTTAGCAGCAGTAGCTCCGTGTTTGTGTGAATTATTCATGACGACGCGCGCTGATTGGCGGAACCAGCGAAGGGGGCGGGGCTACACGTAAACAACTCTATTTATGTCCGGCGCATGCGCACTCGGAGGCGAAGACGACGGAGCGAGGTACGTCAAAAGTGATCGATAATTGATTAATCATGATTAATAAGTTATCAATTAGACTTATGAATGTATGAGTTTAAGAGTTTTTACCTTTGACTCATTATTTATATATATATAATACCACAAGCCATTAAAATAAACAAACATCAACCAAATAATCCAGAAAATAAACATGAGTTAAAAAATAAACATGAACTAAACAATCGATGATTAGTGATCAATAAGATTTATGAATGTGTTTAATAATTATCCAGAAAATATGCATGAACCAACAATAAACATTCACCAGATAATCCAGAAAATAAATGTCAACCAAATAATCCATAAAATAAATAAACGTGAACCAAATAATCCATAAAAAAAACATGAACCAAATAATCCAGAAAATGAATGCACGTCAACCAAATACAGTGGTGCCCCAGCTAATGAATTTAATCCGTTCTGGCGTCACTTTCATTGGGCGAATCATTCATTCACTGCAGCCAGTTTTTCCATAGGATACATGTAAAACCAATTAATCCGTTCCGGACCCATGAAAACTCCCATATAAAGTATGTATTACACACCTGTACGTGCACATTTATTTATTATTATTGTTATTATTATTGTTATTATTACTAGAAGAAAAGGAAGTTGTGTTAATTATCTGAAATGGAATGCATGAAATTAGTTCCAAAGATGATTTGGAATGTATTCTTACCTTGGCTTATGATTTGGTAGTGTGTCAGTGGACACTGCATGCGTTCATAAAAGTAAACAGAGCTCCAGACATCAGAGCTGCCGGCTCGAAGCACAGCTCCAGTGTGTTTATGGCTACTGCTGTTACCTACAGCTAGCGACGCAGCTCCGGCTGGAAGCTTCCGCCGTTGTAAGCTAAGCTCCGGAGTGCTGTTAGTTTACAACAGCAGAGGCACAGGGTCCAGCGTTAGGCAGAAGCTTCCGCTGTTGTAAGGTAACAGCACTCCATAGCCGGCTAACGCCACAACGTTGGACCAAGAGCCTCTGCCATTGTAAGCTAACAGTACTCCATAGCCAGCTAACACCACCGGAGTGTTGTTAACCTGACACCCAGGCCACAGCACTGTTAAGGAGCAGGCAGCTCTGTAGCAGAGACATCGAGCTACTCGTGTATCTCTTGTGGTAGCCCAATTTTTACCGTTAGCTGGTTCAAATTTTTGGCCGATTTTTCTCTCCCTCCCTTTGATACCCGGATTTTTTTGTTTCCAGAAGCATTCATTAGCCAGAGTACCACTGTAATCCATCAAATAAATGCACGTCAACGAAATAATCCACCAAATAAATACACATCAACGAAATAATCCACCAAATAAATACACGTCAACGAAATAATCCATCAAATAAGTACACGTCAACGAAATAATCCATCAAATAGAAAAACATGAATAAGATGAACATTGGGAAATTTGAACGGTTTGAAACGGACAAAAAATGTAAGGAGTAGTTGCACAACAAAAAAATGTACGGACGTGGACGAACGTCACATTCTTCATCTTATTCAGGGCATCTCTGATATTGCTTTTCATAATTCTAAGCTTTGTCATTTTTAAAATATTAAGCTTTTTTGACAAATTTTCCCCCTAGGAAATGAGTGGCGCACTCTATCGGAATGTGTGGTTACCATGGCAACGACACTACTCCACTGAATAGTTAATTTCACTCTTGCACTTTTCCGGCAAGTTCAACTGTTTTGACTCTCAAATCCCACGCCGTCTCTTCAGGGATTGAACATTTTCTAGGATTTTTCTTGAGTTTCTTGAAAATCTTGAGTTTTCTTAAATTATTTCATTTTTATAAACATATTATTTTTTATATTTCTAGTTGCTGTAAAGTTGACACCGGGGCCACTCCCACTGTTTTTTTTAATCAACTAAGCACATGTGTTTAATCTGACACATTGATCACCTTTAACTCCTCTCCCTGTCACTCACACTGGCCCCTCCCAGCAGATCACTGTGATTGGCAGACAGGCTGAAGATGATCAGGATGTCGTTGGACAAAGACTCCATCCTCCCCCTTGAGGTGCCAATCAAAGTCAGTCCCACCTTCCCCACGACAGTGAGCCTATCGGAGCAACCGCAGCTCAACAAGTCCCGCCCTCTCTGTGCCAAAAATGGCCTCCAGTCGTCCGGTAACAACACAGCGCCTCCTCAGCGAATGGGAAAGAGGCGATACTCGATGGGTGTCGGCTTCAAGAGTCTGGCAAAGCGCCGCCGCCGCGCCAATAGCGACAGCCAGTCAGATCCTGTGCTACCGAGCCACTTCCTATTGGGTGGGAACATCTTTGACCCATTGAACCTGAACTCGCTGCTGGATGAGGATGTGAACAGGTAAGAATGAATCCAGAGTAGAGGGTCAGGGGCATCATGGGTAATAACTCAGTCCAAACACCTACAGATTCTGTTAAACTCCTCCCCTTTCCTCCTCAGGGTGACCAATCAGGAGACTCCAAAGTGTTCCCCCCTGCCCACACGGAGCAGAGACCCTGTAGAGATCCTGGTCCCCCGAGATATCACCGACCCCCTAAACCTGAAGGGATCAGTGGAGCAGGGGGCAGAGCCAGGGGCGGTGCTTCTGTCACCACTAAAGAGGCGGAGACACCGGAACCGGCACCATGGAGGGGGAGGGGCAGGAGGCGGGGACACGGACAGAGAGGCAGTACCTGCCCGAATGTTTCCTGCTCCGACTGGTGAGTCGGTCACTTGATGTTCCGGTGTTCTGTTAATAACTGATATCCTTCAGCATATAGTTAATCTGCTGACCACTGGGGGGCGGTGTTCTATTAATAACTGATAGCTTTGTATGCACAGCACCTCCGTTGACCAGAGAGGGCAGTATACCCGTGTCTCCACTTCCTTGTGAACTCAATACCGCTATCACCTGTCGAGACGACGTGGTCCCACCTCCAATCCTCCCCAGAAGACACACCCACCCTCCTCCGGGCCACACCTTCAAGTCCTGTCACCAGCGGCGACGGCGCCGCACCACCTCCACCCGGTCAGCTGACGGCACCGCCCACATGGTAACCACAACAACGGTGACTCAGCCAACCAAGTTCCAGACGCCACTAGTGGGTGGGGCTAAAGGCAGCAGGTGAGTGAAGGGAGCGTTTTGTCCACCCATGCAGGAAGACGCACATTCACGTGAATGTGATGTAGAACCAGAGGCAGACATGTTTGATTTAAATTAAATGGTATCAGTGTTTTTAAATGTTATGGAAATGATCAGATGTAGATCGGACACAAACATGTTAAATATTTTTTATTAATGGGCTTGATGAGTCACGTAGCAATCCCACTATTGTTGTCTTCAGTCTTTAATATTCTTCTTCCCCTTCCATATGTTTTTTTTTTTTTTTTTGTCAGAAAACTACTCCTACATTTTTAACTTTTAACGTTTCCTTAACAACAGTGCTTTGATTCTGTAGTTACTACTCCACTGAATGGTTAATTTAACTCTTGTACTTTTCCAGCAAGTTCAACTATTTATCATCTCTTCAGGGATTGCACCTTGTCTAGTTTAGTGTTATGATTCCCCCACCAAGGCCGATAGAACCCAAGGGGTGACGTAGAAACCGTCACTGTCCGTCCTCACATTTTTCTACCATTTTAAATGCTGCTCTCTGATTGGCTGCCGGTCATGTGACCTCTCTCCTCAGGTCCCTGCCAGGTTCTGCCCACCCTCCCCAGAAAAAGCAGAAGGACAAGCACCGCTACCAGTTTGGAAACCACAGCCGTTACTACGGTTACAATGGTTTCTACGGCGATCAGTGGGAGGGGCGCGTGGGGGCAGAGGACGACCCCCGCCTGCGGCTGCTGGAGCCCGATTGGTTCAGAGACAGGAAGGTGCTGGATGTTGGCTGTGGCACCGGTCACCTGACACTGGCAGTTGCCCGCAGGTTTAACCCTGCCCACGTCCTGGGGGTGGAGCTAGACAAGCGGTTGGTGCATGCAGCCAATCAGAACATCAGACACTTTATGTCACATGACCTGGTGGCGAAGGCGAGGAGGGCCCAGAAGCTTCTCCCATCAGCCACCTCTGTTCAGCGGATGACCACAGAGAGGAAGACGGAGGAAGGCGAGGAGTCAAAAGCAGACGAAGAGGAGAAAGGGATGAAGGATGAGGTTTGTTTGTCTCATTATCTGTTCAACAGTCTGTCATCAGCTATTAATCATTAGTTGTTTGTCATTAGCCATTACACGTTTGTCATTGAGCTATTAGCCATTAGCTCTTTATTATTAGCTATTTAATTTCAATTTTATTTTTATGGTGCCAATGATAATTGACAATTATCTCTAAGCACTTCACAATTTAAGGCCGAGACCTCATGACTATACAGAGAGTAAACCCAACAGAACCACCAAGAGCAAGCCAAGGGCAACGGGGGAGGAAAAATGTCCTTTAATGGAAGAGAAAGACTAGCGGCTCAGGGTAGGCGGCCATCTGCCTCGACTGGTTGGGGTTAGTGGACAGAGGACAGACAAGACATAGAATAACCAACAACACAGACACTGGACAGTTTCTACAGACTTTGGACTGGTCCATAACCAGCAAGGACATCAAGAGACCTAGAGACCCTGGGGCAAAGAGAGGACGCACAAAACTATAGGGAAGAAGCAAGTTAGTATCACCGTATTGAAAAAAATAAGAAAGGGGGGAGTAGAGAGGAACAGAGAAGGAGAGATGACTTGAGAGATGGAGGGAGAAAAGGAAGATGGAGAAAGATGTGGTGGGAGGAAGGGGAGAGAAAGGTAAGGAAGAGTTAAAGAAGGCGATAAAGAAAGAGGTAGAAAGCAAAGCTCGGTGCGTCACTGTTCTCCAGCAGCATGGGACTATGCAGCAGAGCCAAGTTAAGATTAAGTGTTTTCTTGACCTAGAGGTAACTATATGCTTTGTCAAAAAGTAAAGTCCTAATTGTAGTTTTAAAGGTACAGAGTGTGTCTGCATCCCACACCCACATTGGAAGTTGGTTCTACTGGAGAAGAGCTTGGTAACAGAAGGCTCTGCCTCCCAGTCTAGTGTTAGAGATTGTAGGAACCACAAGTCGTCCTGTATTCCGAGAGTGGAGAGTTCTGATTGGATTATAGGAACAATAAGGTGTTTGATATAGGAAGGAGTCTTGTTGTTTTGGGCTGAGTAAGTTAAGAGGAGGATTTTAACTATAATTCTAAATTTACCAGGTAGCCAATGAAGAGAAGCTGGTATTGGAGAAATATAATTCTCCTTCTGACACCAGTTAAAGCCGGTTGCACACAGAGAAATGCGACTCAACTCAACTGGAAATCGGCTTGATGTGCCGCGGTTCCCGACCCAGATTTTTCAGTCTTAACGACGTCCCGACCGAAGTCGTGCCAATTCAACATGTTGAATTTCCAGCGGTCACGACTCCAACTTGGCCACTTTCATCATTGGTGGACATGTCACAACGCAATCACTGTTTACTGTCAGTGGATGGCGCCAGTTCCCAGGCGTGCATCGTGGTGTCAGTCTGCAGCTGTGTACAAGGTTCCTTCCATCATGACATCCCAACTCGATGAGATGAGTCTCGTTTCTCTGTGTGCGGCTGGCTTAAGACTCATGCTGCAGCATTTTGGATCAGCTGGAGACTTTTTATGTCTTCATTTGGATCCATCCTGCCAATACTAAATTACCATAATCCAGCCTAGACATAGCAAATGTATGGATTAATTTTTCTGCATCCCCTTGGGACAGGACATTCCTAATTTTGGCAATATTACGGAGATGAAAGAAGGCAGTTCTGGACATTTGTTTTATGAGAACTGAAGGATAAGTCCTGATCCATGCTCACCCCCAGGTTCCTCACAGCTGCACTGGAATCTACTGAAATGTGTCTAGATTAAGGAAGTCATTAGGGAGGGTACTCCTTACGTTCCTTGGGCCAAGTATAATGACTCCGGTTTTATTTTCGTTCAGCAGGATAAGATTAGAAGTCATCTTGACCTCAATGTCTTTTAAACAAGCATGGAATTTTGTTGAAGTAGTATGTAATTCATCTGGTTTCATGGAGAGATGCAGATACAGAGGACAGCTAATACATGCTAACCAGCTGCGCTTCATCTAACAGGCTAGGCAGCTTGTTTTCAACCGAGCTGAGCCACATTTCCAATTGGGTAAGTCTCGCCTCCAGCGCCTGAAATAAGCTCCACTTAATGCAGATACTATCCTCTGTGAAGGAGAAAAACGGGCAGGAGGAGAGACGGAAGCACATGGAGATGCAAAAACACCGGGAGAAGCCATGGTGAACATTTGGCTAATGCTAAACTAACAGCTAACGCTAAGATAGTAGATGGTAACCAAGATGGAAATTAACGTTAGCAATGTGGTTCTGAGGCTCAAGCCTGAGTATGTGAACAGACGTCACTACTCGAGCCAGCTTGAAGCTACAAAGCTAGAACAAGGTCAACAGTGTGTACAATCCACGCTCGCCACAGAGGCAGAAGACGGAAGCGGGAACCAGCAGCCCTTGGCTATTAGCCATTAGCTATTTATTATTAGCCATTAGCTGTTTGTCATTAGTGGGACTGCTGAGTCATCCATCAATCCCACTATTGTTGTCTTCAGTCTTTTAATCTTCTACTTCTGTACATTTTTTTTTGTTGTGTAACTACTCCCAACATTTTTTTTGTTCTCTTCAAATCCTTCAAACTTCACTTTGTTTTGTTATTTTAGGCAGTTAATCTGTGATATTGATTTTCATAATTCTAACCTTTATCATTTTTAAAACACTAAGCTTTTTTGACACATTTTTTCCCACAGGAAATGGATAACTCGTTAGTTCTCCATTTCCTGTGTGGTTACCATGGTAACAGTGCTTTGGTCCTTTGGTTGCTACGCCACTGAAGAGTTAATTTAACTCTCACACTTTTCCAGCAAGTTCAACTATCTCAGAGACTGAACATTTTCTGATTTTTATTCATTATTGTTTATTTTTAGTAATTTTATTGATTGTTTTGGTTTCTTTATTCCATTTTTGAGTTTCTGTTGTAAATTATTTGGTTCATTATTTATTGATACTCATTTTATTGTTTCATATGAATTTATTTGACTTTTTTTTTCTTTTCATACATTGTCATTCGGCTATTATTTTGGTGAATCTTTTGTACATTTTGATTATTTTTTTCACAAGTGTGTATTTTCGTTCATGTTGCAGCCTGTTTGGTTCAATATCTGTTCATGGATTTAATTATGTAGTTTTTGTTTATTTTGTCATATCCCAGTTTATTTTTGTTTTTGTTCTTTTTCTTTGTTGTTAATGTGTAGTTGATGTTTTCTTCTTTGTGATTTTGTTTTTTATTTAGATCATTTTTATTTATGATAATAAGTCATGGAAAAATCCATAGGAGCCACTGGGGGTGGGGCTGAAGAGCCACATGTGGCCCTGGAGCCGCAGGTTGAACACCCCCCCCGGTCGAGAAGATGTGACGGGTGGAATCACAACAGAGTGGTGCTTTTCTTAATGTTTTATTTTAATCCTGTGGGGTTTCTGATGGATCTGATTTGCTGTTGGTGGTTCAGTGGGTGGAGCTTGTGATAAATAAATGATCTGAAATCACATGGGTGGTCATTGTAGCTGAACAGCTCCACCTGGTGTCGGTCAGAGGAACTGCACCTGAGTCTGATCACTGTCATCTTCCACAGGATGTGATGGAGGAGGTCCAACGCACCCTGTCCCTGCTGTCCTTCCCCACGTCCTTCAGGGTCACACGGGGGCCCCTGTCAGCTCCGCCCCTCCTGCCCTCAGCTCCGCCCCCATCTGGACGTTTTCCCACCAATGTCACGTTCATACAGGTCAGTTTGAAGACACGGAACGGGTTTGGTGGAGGCGCAGGCTGTCAAAGTAAAAGCCTCTGGATCCTACCCCACCTGACGGACGAGCATGACGAATAGCCAGACTGTCAAAATAAAAGCCACGTAACATCAACAAAGCTGACAGAAAACATGGAGGATAGTAGGACTGTCAAAATAAAACCCTCGTAAAGTTAACCAAACCGACAAGCATGATGGAAAACAATGTTGTCAAAATAAAAGCCTCTGGAAGCTAAACAAGCATGAGAGATCCAGAATTTCAAAATTAAAGCCCCTGGAAACTAGCAAAACTAACAGACGAGCATTAAAGAGATATAGAATTTCAAAATAAAAGCATCTGGAAATGAAGCTGATGGAAAAGCATGAGAGCTCCAGAATAAAAGCTTGTGGAACCTACCAAAGCTCAGACATTCCTGTGAGATGTCCAGATTTTCAAAATAAAAGCTTTTAGAATCTAACAAAGCTGACATACAATGACAGAAACCAAGACTTTCAAAATAAAGCCTCTAACAGCTGAAAGACGATCATGATATAAGTCAAGATTGTCAAAGTAAAAGCCTCTGGATACTGGCAAAGCTGACAGACGAGCATGAGACTGATCCAGGATTTCAAAAAAAAAGCTTCTGAAAACTATCAAAGTTGACAAACAAGCATGAGAGGAACCAAGGGAATCAAAATAAAAGCCTTTGGAATCTAACTAATCTGACAATCATGATGGACATTAAGGTTGTCAAAATAAAAGCCTGTGGAAACTCCAGGCCCATCGTAAAATGCCCAAATGTTAAAATTGATTTTATTGAAGTCAATGCCCGACAATCTTTAACTTTGTATTTTTGTTACTTCTGTGATTTCAAAGTTTCAATTATAACTCTGTTCAATTCAGGTTATTTTTTTTTCACTTCACTTGCCTCAGTTTTAAACTAGTTCAACTACAGTTTACGATTTGTTTTAATAACATCCATCCTTGTCCAATAGGGTGACTACGTGACAGAACAGGAGGCGTGGCCTGGGAAGGGCCACTATGATGTCGTCATGTGTCTGGGCGTCACCAAGTGGGTGCAGCTGCAGTGGGGCGACGTGGGCGTGGTCAGGCTCTTCAGACGGGCCTATGAGAGCCTGGCACCGAGCGGATTATTCATCCTGGAGCCTCAGCCGTGGAGCAGCTACAGACACAGCAAGAGGGCATCGGTAAAAATATACAACACGAAAAGCGTGTGCAGACACAGAAAATATAAAAACATGCAACTACACATGTAGCACCAGAGGACTGGTTCACATGTGATGATGATGATATTTCTTCATCCTTGTACAGATTTAGATGAAATGTTTGTTCACACCGAGGTGTAGTTGGTCATCTCGGGCTGGGTGATACAAGAGAAAAATTTATATTGCAATACATTTTGTCAATATCACAATATACATTGTATAAGTATGTATAATTTTTTGAGATGTACGACTATGTAAATTCACTGTAAATGCAGCATCCATAAGCTCCTACGGTGCAGCTCTCGCTCTGTCAGACAGGAGATGCCATTAAAGGTCCATTCATACTCTACGTTAAGTTCTCATATGCATACAGAAGGGGGCGCTCTGACCGGTCTCTGTGTGCATTGCATACCAGGGGCTTATGGATTCATACCTCGACACAGTAAACAGCAGTACCGCTGGAAGCCATAGGGAAGAAAAAGGACACACTGCAACATAAACACCCAAGGATTAACACAAATGACTCAACTTTTTGAGGACAGTCTGTGCCATAGACTGTATATATTAGTGTCATCCTGCATGACATCATGGAGACAAAAACAGGATGTGACCATATTTGGACAGAGGGCGGCGGTGGAACCGGAGCGTAGGGAAGCTAACTAACCACTAGCCTACGGATGCAAAAACTTCACCAAGCAGTGTTAAAGTCATATTACTATTATTAACATTTACCACAACTGCAGTCGCGTGAATCTCAGGTAAAACTATGAACATATTGAAAAAATCGAAGTTATGAAGGTCTGACTTCACTGGAGACAGTTACCATAGAAACATGTCAAACTCCAGCACGGCAGTGATTTGTCAGATTATTTGCAGTAATGCCCTAATAACAGAGCAAAAAGTTAAATATGGACCACATCACTTATTGGAGGGAACAAATAAAACGTTTAAGACATTATGACTCATGACAAAACATTTATTCACTAAGTCTTTCCAGAAATGAGTCTAATGTAACGCCACACTAGAGGACAGTCTGAACTCCACACTGTCCTCTAGTGGATGGATTGTGTACATCCACGCTGACGTAAAGTACACACTGGAGTATGAAAGCAGTGACATTTGACTGTTTGATACATGACACACTAGTGTAGAGAATAAATGGGTGTTTATTGGTGCGTTTGCGCCACCAACTGGACAGGAGTGAACTGCATGTGACGTCCTGTCTTCACTTGTTGACACTGGAGTCTGATGGATGTCGCATTTAAAACGGAATGTGAACAATCACACCAAAAAATGTGAATTGAACATCAACACCTGCAGTGTGAACGAAGCCATAGTCATTTTTACTGTGACCTGAGATCAGGCTGAAACACGGTAGATCTGATGCATCACCACAGGGGGTCAGACCAGCACCTGTGGATCATGTATGAAGGCCACAAACACAGTCGTTTTTAGAACAGAGTGACTTCATCAACAGGTGTGTGTGTGTGTGTGTGTTAACATACAGCCGTTTGTCGCCTGTAGGACAGGACGTATCGTCACTACAGGAGTCTGAGACTGAAACCTGATCAGTTCACATGTTTCCTGACCGACAACGTGGGATTCAGCTCCTACAGACTACTAACACACACAGGTACCAACTACTACGCACTACTAACACACACAGGTACCAACTACTACACACTACTAACACACACAGGTACCAACTACACTAGTTGGTGTCAAATGCTCCCGTTAGTTTGATTTGATTTGTCTTTTGTTTCCACTGGTCCAACTTTTTTGAGATGTGTTGCTGCCATCAAATTGAAAATAATCCCATATTCTGTGAATTCATCTAATGTCTGTTTTAACATTTATCATGTAGCATTTATCAGAATGTTTATGACATTTGAAAATCATTGGATTCAGGTTTTGTTTTATATCCCAATTTTTTTGGAACATGGGGTGTCCTTAAAAACGTATAGATCACAATGAACCATTGTTTTCTTTTTTATGTATATGTTGTCATTTCCTGTCCGGTTGCCGCGGTGACCCTAATCCCACCTATTTGCGTTTCCAGGCAACCAGCGTGCTGTCTACCTGTTCCACAAAGGCCCCGCCCACAGGAGGTGAGGATCCTCTGTAAAACTGCAGATTAAAAGGAGGAATCTGATTGGACGACGCAGACACTGGGGTGTGGGACTGGCTGCCAATTGGCCGAACTCTGTAAAGAGCCACTGTGATTGGCTGGTGTGGGCCATGGACTCTGATTGGTGACAGACAGGAAGTGACTCGTCTTCACATTTCACTTTTTTTGTTGCTTTTTTTTTTTCCTGAATAAAGACGTTAAATGAAATTAAATGTTTGTACCAGGATCAGATTTGAACAAATTTAAAATTCAGTGTTTGTTAAAATAAACTGTTGACGTCTGATAATCCAATTGTTTTCTGAACGACTCCAATTAATAAGAACATGGGTTCATTATTCACTGACTAAAATAAAACATATTATTACATATGCATTTAAATACATGACATAAGGGGAATTATTCATAGAAATAAAACTATAATCATTTTAATCAAGCTAAAAATAAGAACAAATGTAAATGTTGAGTTAAATGTCAACATTTCCTGACCAAATGAATTTATTTTATATTTAAATTTATTCATTTATGTTCCATTTATTTATGGTTTAGTTTCTCCATTTTACTTATTATAGTCGCCATTTGTTCTTTTAATTATTTTGTTTGAATACATTTTGTACATACTTGAATTTATTTTGAGTTCTTTGGTCTGTTTTGTGGTTTTTTTTTTTTTTTTTTTTGTACATTACAGTGTTTTTATTGTGATTATTGTTTATTTTGTTCTTTTTATTTTTGTCATATAAACACTGACACACAGTTTAATTCACAGCTCAATTAAACTCAACTTTATCCTCAGTTCAATGTAACGAGTGCGTTAACGAGACTCTCCCGTAGCCGCTGCCCGTCGTCCAAATATGGTCACGTCCTGTTTTTAGCTTCAACATGTCATCCAGGAAGTGGCGACCTGATTGGCCTCACGTCGACCATTGATGAACGAAAGGTCACTTTAGCACTTACCGGTATGTATACACAGACTATGGTCAGGGGGCTTATGGGTAAGCTAATGCTAACTGCTAGCTTACTGACCATAAACGTCATCATTATGAAACAAAGTCATTAAGTCTTGTCTGGTTTTCAGGTCAATGGACCCTTTTTCATATATTTACAAGGAGAAGGTGTGGAAACTCCAGTAAGTAGAAGTACTCCAATAAAAGTACTTGAGGTAGTAAGTAACTTTACAGCATGGAACAGATTCATTTAATCTTTTTTAGGTGATTTTTGTTGAAGACGACCAATCAGAGGCCGTTTCTATCTGCTGAGAGGTCACATGGTTTATGTTTGACTGACAGGAGAGGACGAGGAAGGAGGGAAGGGAGAGTAGAACAGAAGGAGGAGGAAGGAGGGAAGGGAGAGTAGAACAGAAGGAGGAGGAAGGAGGACAGGAGGAGTCCGTTTTCTCTGATCCATTGTAATGAACACGATGAAGTTCACATGTCCGTCCACTAGAGGTCGATGTTTACCTTCAAACACCTGATCAGAGTCAACATTACCATGGAGAAAATAAACCAAGAAATGAAGAAACATGACATTTATTCTATGTTTGTGTTTTAATGAGTTCATGAAGAAAAAACAGTCATAGAGAAATATTACACAAAATAATTTTTTAAAAAGTAGCAAAGAAAATAAACATAAATGGTCAAAGATGATCCAGAAATGAACAAAAAAGAAACTGAATGAATGGAATCTACTGTGAAACAAGAACAAAATAACTGAGTAATAAAAAAAATAGAAATGTCTTTAAACACTAAACTTTAAAAGCGTGTGATTGGTCAGTGTGTGGGTCATGTGACATTTGTGTCAGGTGACCTCTGAACTCTTACTGGACTCGGACGATGATGAAGATGAGGAGGAGGAGGACGTCTTGTTGGACCTGGTTGGGACTCGCAGACGGCTGGACATGAACATAGAGTCCACATCTTTCACAATAAAAGCCCTAAACATATGCTGAATATCACAGGTTTACCTTTCACAGTAAAAGCCCCAAACATACAGTGAATTTCACTAGTCCACCTTTCACAATAAAAGGCCAAAACATGCACTGAATATAACAGTTTCACCTTAAACAATAAACGCCCCAAATATACACTGAGCCTCACAGGTTCACATTTCACAGCAAAATCACCAAACATAATGCCAGTATGAAAGATTTAATAACGTTCACAATAAAAGCCTCGACCATAACCCCATCAGCAACAGCTGTGGAATCTGGATTCCACAGCTGTTGCATTAAAAGACTCAAACATAAACTTGATAAACAAATATTCAACACCTTTGATAAGAAAAGCCCCAAACATGAATATCACAGTCACCACTTTTCACAATAAGAGCAATGGAACATAATCCCAAAATCACAGAGATTAAACCTGTAACTATATAAACCCCAAATATACACTGAGCAGGTTCACCTTTCATGTGATATGACAGATTTAACAACTTTCACATTAAAAGCCTCAAACCTACCCCCAATATCCCAGATTCTACAACTTTCACAATACAAGCCCCAAAATAAACTTCATCACACAGATATTCATCTCCTTTCATAAGAAAAGCCCCAAACATGACTTAATATCACAGTCAGCATCTTTCACAAGAAAAGTCACATAGCCCCAAATCACAGCTCCAACACCTTTCACAATAAAAGCACAAATAACATGCATTCAATATCACAGTCAACACCTATCACATTAAAAGTCCAAAACATGTCTTGAATATCACAGAATTACTTTCCACAAACAAGGCTGAAAATATACAATATCATGTAGTCAACCTTTCACAATAAAGGCCTCTAATATAGCTCCAATATCACAGAGGCTACAGTTTTCATTGTAAAAGTCCCAAATACACACTGAGCCTCACAAGTTCACCTTTTGTGGCAAAAACCCAAATACAGTGGATACAGTAAATCCCATTGAAATGGATGGAAATTGAGACAGCTGCTTTGGAAATAGTAATTTGTTTATATTTTGGTACTTGAATGGCCATTTATTTTTTTAATTACTAGTACTGTTTTACACTTGAGAGTGTGGAAAAGAGGTGAAGAAGCGTGTGCAGGCAGGTTGGAATGGTTGGAGAAAAGTGTCCGGTGTGATGTGT
>JAQQAE010005585.1:0-17474 GCA_029823295.1 Pseudamia nigra | reverse complement strand
CCCGGAACTAATCCTTCTCCAGACCCTACGTGTCGAGTTGTGTTCTGTACTAGCCCTGGGTGATGTGTTTGTCTCTATCCTATCGGAGGATGAGGTGTGTGTTCGCCAAACCCACACGTCTGCTTCTGGATCCAGCGAATCACACCCACAGAGTCCGTCTGTCCGGCGGTCCGTGTACTTCCTTCAGATGAAACGGCCAACCCGCTCTTGGGTCGCTTGGTTGTAGTTCTGAGTTTTTTAAGGTGAATATACACCAAAGTGTTAGCGTGCTCTTTGAAGTTCGATTCTCAGTCCGTAGGTCAATATGATTCCGTTCTCAGCTCTTTTCTTCTCTGAGCTGTTGGGTCAAAACTCTGGACACTCACTTCGACGAGTCTCTCGATTCCCGGCCTGTCCTGTCGGCGTCTCTTCCACGTGGTCTGTCCAGCCGCCACTTTAACGCCTCCTCTTCAAACAGCTGTCTCCACTCCACGCTGATGACACATTTCACAAACCACGTCCACATCCTCTGAATATGTGTCAATCAGTGACTCCCTGAGCTGAAAACCATGCCCACCGACACTCGATCGTAACATTTACATGAAACATACTAAAAACACATACAGGATACCAAGGATGATTGCACAAAATCACTTATACAACTTTTTTTTTTTTTTGCTCCCGTTTGTGGTTGTTTTGCTTTTTAATGTAATTTATGAATTAGAAATGTTCTATCTTATTTAATTGTGTACTCCTCATGGCTCCCTGCTTCGGCAGTACTCCTGTCGGTCATACGGGATACGATGGACTGTGAAGGATCCGTCGTTTGTAGCCTCCGTTGTCCGGCCAACGAAGGCTGCGTTTGTCGGAGCTGTTGAAATGACCGTCTTTGAGCTCGGCTGTGACGTCAACGGCCGATAAGTGCAGCTCCAGCCCTTGAATTGGGACACAGTGTCTCGAAGTGCGACAGGGTGGATGTTTCCTGGAGACGATCTCTGCATTTCTGGGTCTTCATGGTTCCTCATCTTCCCACAATCACAGGCATCACTTTGGTCCATGTCTTCCACATCTGTGACGTTCCAGTCTCCAGGTCCTTGTATTTGCTGAGCTTTGCTGCTTCCTTGAGTGACATGTTTGACTGAGACGTCGATGAGAAACATGCTTTTCTTTTTTGTTGTGGATAATAATATCCGGTCGGTTTGCCCCAGTGGTACGGTCTGTCTGCGCTGACATGTCGCACGTGATGTTAATGTCTTCGGTGTTCTCCTCTGGATGACGCTCAGATCGTTTATCTGCTGTGTTCTCAGGATGCACCAGTGCAGGTAGCTAGTCATCTTGTGTCAGTTTGTGTGTCCTGATGATGCTGATGACCTCAGCATCATCAGGACATTTTCATCATTACAGCACATAGATGGAGTTCAACACCACAAGGCCTGGTCCTCAGTGTACGTATGAACACATACATACGACATGTTGTCATGGCTCATGATAATCTACATGTATGTTTACATGTAAACATGGTAGAAGTGTTTTCCTCTGTAAGTACAAGTTCACACCATGCAGCCACCTGAGCAGAGTCTGGAAATACATGAAATGATATTTTTATCCCTTCCTTGAATCTCCACCTCTTATCATGGTGGTGGGGTTTATGTGCCTGAGTGATCGGAGGAGCTGGCTTTGGAATGCCTGTGGGTCCGTCTGGAGGTGCTGGGGAGAGGGAAGTCCGGGCTTCTCTGCCCCCGAGACCCTGGCCAGGATAAGTGGAAGATGATGGATGGATATTTTAATGTGATAAATACTCACAACTAGGTGGCCAGTGTTCAACCACAGTGCCTGAGTGTGTAAACTCTAGCAGCTGGTGACATACTCAGCATCACACATGTTGTACTAGTTCCTCAAAAACTACTGTGCAATAAGTATCAGATGTTCCAACTACTTGGCATTGCAAGTTATTTTTTAAAAGATGATGTAATACAGAATATCAATAAATATGATGAAGTGTTTCCACAAACCTGAGACGCAGTCGAGTGCTCAAATATTCTGCTTGGTCCCAAAGGTCGTCTCTGTCTTAGAGAAATAAAATTAAAAGCAGATCATTTGAGCCTTTATTTTAAAAACAAAAAGCAGTTCTACCAAACCGATCCTCAGCAGTGGTCGATCCATTCACTCATCAACAAAAATGAAAAATCCCCTCAGCTTTCGTCGTTCAGGTTGGACGTGATGCCAGCATCATCAGCACAGAGATGACCTGCACTCCTGGACCACTGGGGTCCACTCATACAGCATGAGCTAACAGCAGAGCAGTAGTGGTAGCTGTGGTGATGAGCTCCACTACGTTCCTCACATTTTCCAGGTATTCCATCTTCTAAACCTTCTTTACTCGAAGCTGTAGACACTTTTGGACTGACCATTCATACATAAATTCACCATCTATCACACACGCCCCTGATGTTAAAGTGGACACATGGTGGATCCAGCCTCGAGTCGCCTCACTGAGTCACACTCGTGTGTGTGAAGTTTAGAGACCCTCCTCAACAGTTCACCTAATTGTCTTATTTTCTCTGAATCTTCATAAAGACCCAGAGGTCGACACATTTTAAATGCCATCGTGTGTGTGTGTGTGTGTGTGTCTCAGATGAGCTCATCACCATAAAGGTGACATGAGGTCAGCCTCTGTCATGGCTCAGCCTTTGTTTAAGCCCCAGCCTGCGACTGCAGCGTTCCTTCTCATAACGGGGGAACAATCTGGAAACGGCGGACGGCGTCGGCTGATCGCTCTGCAGCATTAGGGCTCCGAGCTGCACCAATCGCGTGCATACAACTGTGAACACACGGAAACATGCAGCCGAGCAGCTGCGGCGGCCTCAATCCTATTACGACGACGATGCACACAAACAGCCACACACACATTTCATTTCCGCTCCTCAGCCAGTCTAATTTTGTGTGTTGTCAGTGCACATTATTGCTTTTTCAATTCCAACAATAACCCCCTAGTTCCCCGACTTCTTCCCCACCCTTTCTCCACACTCTTGTTTCCATTTGTGTTGCCTCTCTCCCTCCATCTCCTTTCCCTCTTTCTGTCTCTGCCAAATGGTCTCATTGTGACTAAAAGACATTGTGCAAGAATCAATTTGTGCTCACAGGACACGCTTAGTGAGTCGACGCACACGTACACACACGCATGGATTCTGGTCCGGCCAGGTTGCCATACATTCACACGTCTCCACTCCACAACTCCAAACACGCTTCACTGTCTCTGTTTATCTGTTGATCACAAGCACAATCACCCACATCATGAATATTCATGAGTATATGCTGTATCTGCGAGATCATGATGAAATTTTCTCAAGGCCAACACTGCAAATGTGTGTGTTTTCCGATGAATCTGAATGTCTGCAGCGCCGCAGGATATTTCTGTCCTGTAAATAATTCTGAGTCCAAACAGATTCTCGCACATAAGCAGCTCTCCGAGGTTCACACAGGGATTATCTCCGCCACACACTCTACATATGACTCTGTTCTACGATTTTAATGTGTCTGCTCCTTTACATGTGTGTCATGGTTCATAATAGCAGGATGCTGAAACAGCAGCCCGACGCGGGTCCGCTTCGGTACTAGCTCCCTTCAGGTAAACATGTCAGCGCAAGTGGATTTCATGGGGTTAAACATAAAGTGGATTTGTGGGCGTATGCACTGTGACTGTGGACATGTCCCATGTTGTGTGAATCCTAAATGACCCGTCCCCAAGGCAAACCTTTTTGCTACATCTTTTCATCAGTTTGGCAGCATCTGTGTCACGTAGACATGTGCAGCACTTTGTATGTGACAGCATCCTATTACTGTGAAACATTCCATTTCTCCTGTGTGGACTGGGACGGGGTGGTTCGCCGGGCTCCTCCGCCAGCTGGACCTCCGCCTACTGTCCTCACCTGGTGAATTCTAAAGTCGAGAGGTAAAGGCCCACGCGTTCTTTAGTTAAAGGTTTATTTTTGGGGCTTTTGCCCTCGTTGGACAGACGTGGTGAAAACAGACGGCGGAGATGAAGTCCAACTCCTCACTCGGTAAAAATGCACCGTGACAACGTCCTGTTTGAATCCTGTACTGAATCGTATACACTCTACTTGTCTTTGACTGATCTAAAAAGGTTCCATTTACTGTGGACGAGCTCAGTGAGGTGAATTTCGCGACGCACACGGAACACGTCACCGTCACGTCGGCACTGAACGAAGTGAACGTCTGCCTGAGACACATGGAGCGTCACAGATCTAAAACCAGGAAAATATGGTTTAAACCAAGGGGCAACGAGCGGGTCTGTTCAGTGAGGCCAATACGGAAGTAACTTTAAGTTGTAATACCACCGTTTGACCACCGGGGAACCGATCGTCTGGCTTTTTCCCATAGATACATGTGATACTATCTGAAAAAACAAAGCAAATAATTTTTTTTCATGGTTCATCATGGTCTCAAACGTTTTATTTGGATCCTCCAATAAGTAGCGTGATGGTCCATCTTTAACTTTTTGCTCCATTATTAAGATATTACTGCAAATAGTCCAACAAATCACTGCTGTGCTGGGGTTTGATTGACATGTTGCTATAGTAACAGGTCACTAGTGAAGTTGGACCTATTTATTCAATATGTTCATAGTTATACATGACATACATTCGACTGCAGCTGTGGGTAAGTGTTTACACTAACAACACCGTAACATGACTTTGTTTGAAGTTTTACTGCATCAGTAAGCTAGTGGCTAACATTAGCTTCCCATGAGTCCCCTGGCATGAACGCTTCATAAGCCCCGCTGCCGTTCGTCCAAATATAGCTACATCCTGTTTTTGGCTCCAATATACAGTCTATGGTTGAAACAAACAAACATCAGGTGTCACTGAAAATATAATTTAAATGGGTCGGACAACTTTATCTGCTATTTGATTTTCAATTTATATTAATGACCTGACAGTTGATGTTAAAGGGTCTAATTTAGATATTTTTTTGGATAATTTGACATTGCGTTGTATGCTGATGATATTGTCTTACTGGCAGAATCAGAGGATGATTTGCAAAACTTGTTAAATTTGTTAGGGACCTGCTGAAATAAATGGAGGCTTTCATTAAATTTAAGTAAAACAAAGGTAATCCACTTTAGAAACAAAGTTATTCCAAGAAGCAAACAACACGGCACAGTTGAGAGTTGGAATCCTTCCTCTGGCCTTTGAGACTGATAGATTTAACAACATACAGGAGGAAGATAGACTGGGTGAAATTAAAAATGAATCACATTTTGTTTTGTATTGTCCATATTATGATGAGTTTAGAACATTTATATTTAATGAAATTACTTTTCATTGTGTACTGTGACGATGAAAAGTTGGAATGTCTGTTTAAGTTTAATATGTATAAGTTGCTTGTCTTTGTTTCTAAAGCCTGGAAAAAAAAACAGCAAAAGGGTTTGTATGTTTAAAATAGTTTTTTTTTTAATGTAGTCTTAAGTTGGTACTTTGGCTTTATTTTTATGTTTGTATTTAATGGTGTCTTGTAAAGCCATAAGGCTGGGCGCTTTGTGCATGACACAATAATAAAAGAAATCAATCAGTCAATCAATCAATCAATCAATCAGTAACAGTACTCAAGTAAAAGTATTATTGCTTTAAAATTCTGTTGACTCAAGTAGAAGTACTCGTAAACATAAGTGTGAGTAAGGGTTAAAAAGTATTTCATTACAAACTACCTTCAAACGTGGTCATTTTTTATTTCCATCATATTTTTTGATCATTTGTTGTTGATTTTATTGATTTTTTTTGCCTATTTTGTTGCATTTTTTAATTTGCTTTTGTATTTTTTTGTCCAATGTCATTCCTCAGTTTGCTCTTTTTTTACTAATTGTGTTGCTTATTTTAGTTTTTTGTTCATTTTTTAAAACATTTTTGAATTTCTTGACCATGCCTGATGTTGTTGCTCATTTTGTCGACTTTTTGTTTAGTTTCTTAATGTTATTGTTAATTTTAGTTATTTGACTTGATTATTTTTTTGTTTGCTTGATTCATTTTGTTCATCTTTTGTTGATTTTGCACATTTTGTTGCTTTGTTTGTTAATGTGGATGTGTTTGCTGGATTATTTTGCTCTGATTTTAAATTCCATATATTTATTGAATTATTCTTTTTAATTTTCAACTTTTTTTTCTCCTGCAGATTAAGGTGCATCGTTTTCATCACAAACGTCACTGAGTAAGAGTAAAAAGTATTATGCAAACAGCGACTCACTCAAGTACATGTAAAGGACTAAATGTACACACCTCTGTTTATCAGTTATTATGTACTGATCTGTGATTGGCTGATTCCCTGTCATGTGACCCGGGGCAGCAGAAGGATGCTGGATTACAGGTGAGTCTGTCTCTGCTGCAGTTCGTCATGACACTGCTGAGGAAACAGTGAAACCGAGCTCAGCGTGTGAGCTTCATCATTATTATCACATCCAGGATTGTTAGAATATTATAAATATACTCAGATGGATGAGTTCCCACACTGAAATTAATATACTCTTATCTTGATATATTACAAGTTATTTAGGCACAGTGTGATTTCACCAGGTTTAAATTAATGTTTAAGAAATAATGGAGACAGTGAGAGGACACACACACACACACACACACACACACACACAGAGAACAATGGAGAACAGCTGATATCACTAAAAGCAATATATTTCAAGTCATTTGATTGTGTGGCTGAATAATTGATAGAAAGCTTATTATGGTTGGTACCTGTATGAATGCCTCTAGGTGTCACCACACACACACACACACACACACACCGACACACCGACACACACAAACACAAACAAAAGATAATCAAGGAGACAGCTGTGCATTTGTACATGGACATGTTTTTTTTGCTTGTGTGTGTGTGTGTGTGTGTAGGTGTAAACAGTTGTGTACATTGTGTATGTATGAGTCAGAGTTGTTGTGAACGTGTTAGGGCTCAGCTCCTCTTCCTGACAGTGACACAGACATTGCTAATCCAGCAGTGACAAGATGCCATACCTGCCCCCCCCAAACCCTAACCCCACCCCAACCCCAACCCCACCCCTGCCCCCCACTTCTTCCTTCCCCTAAATTCACCTCACTGCTTGTTGTTGTAGTTTAGTGTTGTATTGTCACGTACCAGAAGACAGAGGTGATGAGGGAACGTGTTCACTTCATCTGATCCAAACTGAACTTCCTTCATTGTACAGTGAAGTAGTGCTGAATCACCATACCCTGTTATACCCTCCTATACCCTCTTATACCCTGTTATACCCTCTTATACCCTGTTATACCCTCTTATACCCTGTTAAACCCTGTTATACCCTCGTATACCCTGTTATACCCTCCTATACCCTCTTATACCCTGTTATTCCCTCTTATACCCTCTTATACTATGTCATGCCTACTTATACCCTCATAACATAAGATAAGATAAGACTTTATCCTACACTGGGGAAATTTCTATGTAACAGCAGCGTTGACACAGAGAATAAATAACAGTAGATTATACCACACCTACAAACAGAATAAATTAAAAAATAAGGGGCATCAGAGAAGAAAGCTAAAAATTATAACCTGTCATACCCTCCTATAAGCTGTTATACCCTGTTGTACCTTGTCATCTGCTACACCCTGACCTTTGACACCGTTTTGGTTTCTCATGCCTGCCTTAACCCGGTCTCCTTCTAATAAGACATTTCTGATCTCAGTGACACTTCCTGGTTAAATGGAAATAAATGCAGAAATATGAAGCCGTGTGTCCTGTCACCTGACGACTGTCCGGGTCAAGGCTGTCACCTGGCTCAGGTGTAGAAATCACTAAATGCTTGTGAATATGTGAAACAAAGACTTTATGCACAATATTCTGATTGGTTGACGAGGCCGTGAAGAAGAACCACCTCTAACGTGCACGTTTACCTGCAGCTGTTCATACCTGATGAAAAACCAGGGTTTTCAAAGCTTTTCACTGACGACACACATGTGGCTGTGTGACCTGCGCATCCATCATTCACACACACGGCATCTTACAAAGGTCAGCGTCTCAGGATCTTCACGTCCTCGACCATCATGTCTGAAGGTGTGTCCTCCTCGTCACCACACAGCTGGAGTTTCCAGCAGCGAGAATCTGACGTAAACTTAATAATCAGATGTGCATTTTCCTGGGCTGTCAAAGCTTTAAAATTATTAATCTGATTAATCACAGGGCCACTGTGGATTAATTTCAATTAATCACTAATAATACCCATTCATTGTTTTTCATTTTGTGGCAACAAAATGAAAAACAGAAGGTGATACATGTGCTTTATTTCAACGAACCAGTGTTTGCAGGAGGATCCAGATATTTAAATAGTTGGTGTTAATCACTGACGTCCAGCGTCTCCGTCACCACACGCTCTTTATTTGTTTTCTTTTCAGTTTCATTGAGCCCCTGGATTTTCATCATTATGGTGCTTTTCTGTTATGTACAAAGCATTTTGAGGTGCAATTTGCAAAACTTTAGTAAATTCCATGTCCTCGACGATATTAATCATTTTGCTGTTTTTTATGATCCGTTGAGGCCCTGGCGTTCAGCGAGGGCGGTTTGGCGTTCAGCGAGGGCGGTTTGGCGTTAGCCGGGCGCGGCGGTGGTGATGTACTTTCACAGGAATCATCTGAACTAACGGACACTTCGCATGGATGTGGTTCTTTAAGATGAAATGAAACCTCCCTCCTGCAGAACAAACGTATTCAAACTTCCCCTCGAGAGGAACAATACGCGGTTTGGAGTCGAACATCTTGATGGAGTTGGTTCTGCTGCCAGACAGTTGCATTGTGGGGTTTTGAGTTGTTTGCCAGTAATCAGCGGTTAATCTGTGTCAGTGGGTGTAATTGTGGGATTTTCAGTTGCTGTGCGTTGCGCATGTGTCAACTGCGTTAAAATTTTTAATCAAATTAATGATGCAAATTAATTAATCTGGATTAATGCATTAATTTTGACAGCCCAAGTATTTTCAGAGTGCATTGTTAACACAACAAAGAATGTTTTGAAACAGAATAACACTGGCATGTTTAAAAGCCTGCTGATTCAGAGTAAACACTGTTTACTCTGTTTACACTGACACCAGAGCATCATCATATTTGGGGTCACGGGGTTACTGATGGGATGGACAAACTGTTGGTAAATGATAAACATGTTGCACTGATGAACTTTTAAAGGTCTCCACTTCTTTTACCTCTGATAATTAACATTTTAAAATGTCATCTTTCCCTGTTGCATACATAACTCATTGAATTTAATCTTAACTTGATGTTTTAGTAGCAGAACAGTCTCATTATGAGTATGGGGTTTTGTTTGCATATGGATTAATCAAAGGTGATTGTTTTTTGCCCTCACCTATGGTGATGAGCTTTGGGTCATGTTCAAAAGGAAAAGATCCAGGATACAACGTCATCCGGGAGGGTCTCAGAGTAGACCTGCTGTCAGATGTGGTGGCTTGGATTATCTGGTTCAGGTGCCTCCTGGACGCCTCCCTGGTGAAGTCCCACTGGGGGAGGCCCTGGGGAACACCGAGGACACGCTGAAGGGACTATGTCTCTCGGCTGGCCTGAGAACACCTTGGAATCCCCCCAGAAGACCTGGACGAAGTAGCAGTAGAGAGAAGTCTGGGCTTCCCTGCTCAAGCTGCTGCCGCCGTGACCCCGTCCTCCAGAAAAGCAGTGGAGGACGGATGGATGGACAACTATCTGGATGACACTATTTTTAGTGATAACATTCTACTTCTGCGTGTGGTCAGTGGTTGGGTTTTCTTTGTGTTGTTTCAGTTGTACTAATATTTACTGATCATATTGGTTATTTTTTACATTGTTTCCCCTCTTAAATAGTCAGTGAAACATCTGTGCATCAGTTACAGATGAAGAACAATGTGACTAATAACTAGTTCGTTGTCTTCTTTGTGAACTAGTTGGTTGCATCTGTCTTGTTTTTCTCGTACACTTGCACCAGTGCATGGCGTAAACCCCGTGGACTGAGTTCACGCTGTGAGTGTGCCCCCTCCCACAGAAGACGCCGCCGTCCGGGGGTCTCTGAGAGGTGGAGGTGCCTTCTCCGGGGGTCTCTGAGAGGTGGAGGTGCCATCTCCGGGGGTCTCTGAGAGGTGGAGGTGCCTTCTCCGGGGGTCTCTGAGAGGTGGAGGTGCCTTCTCCGGGGGTCTCTGAGAGGTGGAGGTGCCTTCTCCCGGCTTCTGCTTTGCTGCCTCTCTGCTCCTTATCAGCAACACAACAGAATTCACTCGGGTGGGTGTGCCAAAGTTCAATACAAGTCTGACACTCACGTAATTAAAAGTATTCACCCCCTTGGAAGCTTTAATGCCGTAGTGCTTTGATAATGTCATGTCAGTCATTATCAATGTAAGTCAATGGTTCCAAAAAAACTCTTTAATGTTAATCAGAGACTGCTTATGTATTCACCTGCTTTAGGTCCAGACTTGGTAGATCTGGGTCTCAGTCAGCCTCACTCCTCTGGACATTTTCACCATATTCTTCTTCTAGTTCTCCTTCAAACTGGGGCGTGTGCTCGGACGCTGCCACTCCACAACATTCATAGTGTGTCTTTAAACCACTTGCGTTTTTACTTCTTCTCCCAGGTTGTAGTTCTGCAGACTGGATCAGGCTATGCCATAATAGCCCCATATCCTCTGCCATATTCATTCTGCCTTCCACCTTTACAAGGCTTCCAGGACCTCCAGCAGAGATGCCCCCTGCAGCACAGATGCCCCCTGCAGCACAGATACCCCGTGCAGCAGAGATAACCCCACCATGCTTCACAGTGCGGTGGTCCATTTGGGATGATGAGCAGTGTTCAGATGTAGTGTCTAGTCTAACAGAAAAAAAAGCTCAACTTAAGTCTCATCATACGTGAAATCCTTCTTCTACTTCACTTTGGAGTCTCCACATGTCATCGAGGCGACACAGCGGTGCAGTGGGTAGCACTCGTGCCTCGCAGCTGGATGGTCTGTCTCTATGTGACCCATCCAGGGCGAACCCCAGCTCCACCCTAAGTCAGCTGGGACAGGCTCCAGCCTGAAGGCGGTCAAAAGGAAGCCTGGCCTCGTTGAACATCCCTGGTCATCGCCCCTTGGCTTTAACGGTTGAACCCTTTGTGGCCACCGTGGAGAACAGCAAACCACATATCTTCTCAGTTGGTTGTTTTATGCTCACGTTCCACATCTTCTTCTCTGTTTTTGGCATATTTCTGTTGTAGCGTTGCGGTGCCGCCTACAGGCCTGGCATACATACTGCAGCATTTTCAGTGGTTCATGAGGACACACATTTATTTAAACACTTTTTTTTTAAAGGAAAAAGAAATAAATGGTCTTCATTTCCAAGTGGATAAGGTCTAAATGTTGTTAATGAAGGCCCTGTCCAGAGCTGGTGTTGAATATCACAGGTCAGAACAGATAAACTGTGATCATCAAGTGCATCACCAAACTTGACTGCTCTACATGCTAACAAACAAAGTCACTTATAGCAACATGTGACATCAAGTTAAATTTGATTACGTGTGCAGCTCAGAGTTGACCTTTTATTGAATGTGTCTGTTTGAGGGGACGGAAATCAGTCAGTATCACTTAAATGCCAATAAGATAACTTTATCTGTTTGCTGAGACCTGCAGCAGCGACACCAAATGCAACATCAGCGCCGACGTCCCAGCCTCTCAGATACATGCCAGTCCTCGCCGAGTCGGACCTACGGGGGTTTTACTGAGCCGCACAGGAGTAAACTGAGGAAAAGACACACTGGACCACAAACAGGATGAAGAAATAACTCAGATTCCACACTGAGGCGGAGCCTCTTTAGTCTACCTGAGGGTCGCCGGGTGTGAGTCCAGGACAGGATGTAAAGTCTGTAAATGAGTTCACTGTGGTTATGTGCCAGGTGTGCCTTTTAGTGTGGGAACAGTCTGAACACCAGCTTCCACTATAGACCAGTGTGTGTGCTGATGTACAAAGAAACACTAGAGTCTCTGATGTAAAACTACAACAAATTGTGTAAATGTGGAGCAATTTATGGTTGTTTTTGTGCCTGTGAGTTCATCAGGGGTAAATGCACTTCATTTTTTGTGGGTCTGGTCCATAATTCCTTATTAATGGTTCACAGCTTCCTCTGCAGCATCTGGTAGTAGTAACTCTTTTCTCATTTTAATATGAAATATTCTATGGGTAGAAATACATAAGTGAAAGAGGCCTTTCTCAGTAATATGTAGTATTACTACTGCGTTACTACATCATGTCCACACATCATCCTCATCCACTGCACAGGCCACAAATAGATCCATGGTTCACTTCTCCCACGCGCAGCTTTGATTTCAGACTTCAGTAGAAGATGGTAAACATACATATAACTGCCTCACACACACACACACACACACACACACACACCCCCACACACCCCCCCCCCCACACACACACACACACAGATACACACAGAGTCTGTCTGCCTGTCTCACAAATAACACAAATATGTATATAAAGAGTTTCCATTCTCTGAAAATGTTCAGCTGACATATTGTGTTTTTTTGAATTTGTACATTTTGAGTGAATTAAACTCTTCATATACAATCATGCAAACACACACACACACACACAGATACGTTTAATCGTCCATACCTCGACAGATGGGAGCAGGGAAGTCCCAGACGGCAGTGTTTCCAGCGTTGGTGATGCAGGTGAGCGTCGAGTGACCGTCCAACACGTACCCGGGTACACAGCTGTAGTGCACACGGTCCCCGACAGCGAAGCGGCCGCCGCCGCTTAACACTGCCTTAGGAGGGACCCCGGGGTTTCCACACGACGTACTGTGGAGTTCTGCAAAAACAAAACGCTGTTTTTAAAAGTCTCATTCCTGTCATCAGTCCACCACATGTCACATCCACACCAGACCAAACCCGCCGTGAACGGCTGAAAAGGTTCAATCTGCAATGAGCAACACAATAGGATTGATGCCACGCAGTTTAAATCTGTGCATGTAAATTTTAAACATATCTTCATCAACTTGACAAATGAAAATGTGAATTAATGTTGTGTCCATCTGCTACTAAGAATATAAGAATGATCTGTCATCGTCACCATCATTTCACGTTTTGTCAAAGTCTTTGTGGAAGGTTTGCTTGTGGATCTTTTCATACATTGTGTCTTACAGTGGTAAAACTTCAACCAGGGGGAAAAGACATGTCATTCTAATATACTTTAAGTCAAATGTACTTTTTTATTCCTTTACTACTTCCACTCAGCAGTCAGCGGAACATCTGAGTGTAGATATATAAGGAGGTAGAAACACCAGGTCCGCTTCATGGAGGTCATGGTTTTAGACTGACGCTATGAAGCCACGTGGACTGGACTGCATTCGTTCTGATTTCAAGGAACGGAAACAGAACTATGTGGAGCAAAGAGCGAAGTCAGGGGAGTGTGAGGGAAATACTACTGAACGCTAACTCACTGTCATGGATGGAACCATTTTACAGGTGATCGAATACCAAAAAAGGATGATGATGACGCATTAATATAATCCACAGTATGTTTAATACAGAAATATGACTGAAAAACACACATGAATCTATCAAACTGAAAATTCCTTTAAATCACACATCCACACATGTTGGATGAAAAACTGTGCAGATGTTACTTATTAAACCCCACATTGATTTGATGTGCATTGAGTCTGATGTGCTCTGGACGCAGACACAACCCCGTTTTCGGCTTCAAAATGCCTCTCATCGCTGATTCCTTTTCCCGCCTCTGAATCCTGTTTTGGTCCCTGATGACGGACACAAGGCAGGAGGAGGACGCACAAAGATATCAAAGTGTTTTACAGTGTCCACAACTGGGGTCAGGACATCTGGAAAATAATCACATTATCACAGGGGGGCTAATAGTTATGACCTCAGCTATACGTATGGGATCATTTCCACACTAATGGTAAAAATGTGTCATTATTATTCACAAAAACCATAGGTAGTCAATGAAGCCACTAAATCAATTATAGCAGCAGTCTGACGGAGTCGTTTAGATTCTGACTTTACACTGTTGGACTTTTTCAATTAGCCCCCCCCACCCCTCCTTTTTTGGGTTTCTCAGTGGTTGTGATCAAACACAGTCTCCTGTTTAGTGAAATGAAACATGTCGTTTGCATTAATAGCATCTGTTTTATGAGGCAGACAGAGTTTACTGGGAACATTTTATAATGCATCTGAATTGTAAAGCACAACTTGGCAATAAATTCACTTTCTACTGGAGAAATAAATCAAAAACTAGGCAAGTCCCATGAGGAAATTCAAGCTGCAGTTTCCCTGACTGACACCAGATGGAGGCATTTATTCAACTATACAAACTCAAACCAAATATACAGAGTCAACATTGATGTGGAATCAGTGGAAACATGCCCCGTCACACCATGCTGAATCTAAGCAGAAGCAGAAACAATGGCTTCAGACAAATAAATTAATTCAATCTGAATTGGTGTGAAATATGTGACACAAATTTCACAAAAATCCGTGAAACTGCAAAGATTTGAAACTGACCTTCACTTTTTTCACTGAAGGTCACAGCATATTTAGAATCAGCGTAATCACTTATCCGGGGTTATATGACATTTACAACCTGAATACATTGCTAGTTAATATGTAAATTAGGTGGTGGTTGCCATAGTAACCCTTCCCCCTACTCTGACTACCTATATGCCAAGTTTGGTTGGTTTGGGTCCAGACAGTGTTACCAACTTAGCAATTTTGTTGCCACTGTATATTTAGCAAGTTTTCAGACCCTTCTAGTGACTCTTTACTTTACAAACTGATTTCAAAGTCAGGGCTGAAGCTGTTTACGGGTTAGGGTTCGGTGATACCGGGGTGTACTGCTTGTATTACAAGCCTGATTTATATTTAATTTCAGTATTTTCAGACTTTTCAGACAATATCAGACTATTTCAGTTATGTCAATTAGGTGATGACGTCATTTAGCGACTTTTCGGACCGCCCATAGGAACTGCCCTTACTGTGTGGAGTTGGCAACACTGGGTCCAGGAAGTTTGGAGACACAGAGCTGAATGTTCAGATGGACACATGTACGTGGGGCTCTCAAATAGGTACCCCTCCCCCTCCAACCTAGATCCGTAAGGGAAGTTTTATTTCTATTGCACCTTTAAAGATAAAAAATACAAAGTGCGTTAAAGGGAAATACTAAGAGGAACAAAAATAAAATCCCAGTAAAATAAGATACATAAAATTACAACTAATCAATAAAAACAAAATCATACAAATGCAAGTTTAAAAAGGTGTGTTTTTAGCAGCTTTTTAAAAGAGATCACTGAGTCCACACATCTCAAGGGGAGAGCGTTCCAGGGTTCCAGAGTTCCAGAGTTCCAGGGTTCCAGAGTTCCAGAGTTCCAGGGTTCCAGAGTTCCAGGGTTCCAGAGTTCCAGGGTTCCAGAGTTCCAGAGTTCCAGAGTTCCAGCTGCAAATGCTCTGTCACCTTTAGTTTTCAGCATCGTCTGCAGCACAGCCAGCAGACCCTGATCAGACCACCTCAGCGGATCCTGGTCAGACCGCCTCAGCAGACCCTGATCAGACCACCTCAGCGGATCCTGATAAGACCCCCTCCTCGGACCCTGATCAGACCACCTCAGCGGATCCTGGTCAGACCGCCTCAGCGGACCCTGATCAGACCACCTCAGCGGACCCTGATCAGACCACCTCAGCGGACCCGGATCAGACCACCTCAGGGTCCTGCTGGTGATGTGCAGGTTTAAAAGTTCATGAATGTAGGATGGTGCTCGTCCATGCAGGGCTCTGAAAGTCAGAACCAGGATCTTACACTGGACGCTGGAATTTATTGGGAGCCAGTGCACAAAAATTAAAAGCAGGGTGACATGAGCATGTTTACATGACTTTGTCAAAAACCTGGCTGCAGCATTCTGGATGAGCTGCAGAGAATCCATGGAGGTTTTACTGAGACAGTTACAATAATCCAGTCATGAAGAAATAAACACATGCCTTCGCTCAAGTCAGCTGGGATAGGCTCCAGGAACCCCCCCCACCCGACCCTCACGAGGATTAAGGGGTAGAAAATGGATGGATAGATGGACATGAATAATTATCTCTAATTCAGACCATGACACAATGCAACTCAACTTGGCAATATTTCTTGTATGATAAAATCAAGAACACACAAGAGATTGTGAAGGCAGAGTCAAAAGTCGCACCAAGATTCCTAACAGTGGATGTAGCAACAGAATCCGGGGAGCCGAGATTTTCCATCACCTTGGGGACAAATTTGAACTTCTGTTTTCTCATTGTTAAGGTGTAGGAAACTGTCTACTGTCCAACTTTCAATAGAGTCCAAAACACCAAAGTAAGACCTGTAGTTAGGAGACATCTGGGGCTTAAAAGAGATGTATAATAAGAAATGTATGATAAGAACTGTCCTTAAAGATGTTCATAATGCACTGCAGAGGAAACAGACACAATACAAACAATAGGGGACCTAAGATAGAGCTTTGGGGAACACCACAGGAAAGGGAAGTGCAAGATGACCTGAAGTGAGAAAAAGACTGTCTGGTGAGGGAAACATGACATTTTCTATGTTTTCAAGATATACATTGTGTAGAAGTGTTTTTTAAAATAATTTATCCACATATTTTGATTTTTTTTTTACACAAGCTGGTCAAGGAACGTTTATCTCATAACTTCTTATTTTATGATAACTACCTTGATTTGCAGCCAAAATATGAAATGTTTTTAAAAAGTCAAAAAGATAAAAAATGTTCTCTTATATCATCCAGTAACACGTGTGAAATATTTCAATGAGTGGGTTAAACTTATTGAGGAAAAGTGAGATGTTTTTAGGACAAAATGAACGTCTGACAGGATGTTTGTCATTGGTGCAGATGAACGTTCGTCTCACATCACAAACTCACAGTGCTTTTCCTCGTTCGTAGAAGTATACGGAGGTACGTGGAGGTACTTGGAGGTACGTGGAGGTACTTGGAGGTACTTGGAGGTACATGGAGGTACTTGGAGGTATTTAGGTGAACAGAACATTGCAGCGTCTCCTCTACAGTTTGTGTTTACTGCAGCTGGGGAATCTCACTGAGCACGAACAGCATAAATGAGAAGAAAATCGTTTTGCTAAAGACCCTGATAGACCCTCCACTCCCCATCCTCCTTATCGCCACACACACACACACACCCACACACACAGGGTCATCCATCACCGCGGCGACCCACTGTGCTGCATTTTGATTGGATGTCAGGTTTGCCTAGTGTTGCGACCTGTTGGCCTATTGATTGTACCACTCAGTGTGGCCCCCCCCCTCCCTCGTGTCAGGACGCTTGGTGTTCAGCGTCCTACCAGACACACATTTACTCTGGTCAGCACACACACACACTCCTCACTGAGGGGTCGGGGGTCGTGGATGTAGGACGTCTCTCACTCTGAGTTTTA
>JAQQAE010005584.1:0-17474 GCA_029823295.1 Pseudamia nigra | reverse complement strand
TGGGTTTACTCTCTGTATAGTCATGAGGTCTTGGCCTCGAATTGTGAAGCGCCTAGAGATAATCGGCGATTATGATTTGCGCTATACAAATAAAAATTGAATTGAATTGAATTGAATGACAGTGATTGGACAGAAAGTTAAGCACTGACTTCTGCACCTGCCTGAACTATGCACAGGCTTCATGAATGTAAACTGTTATACTGAGGCAGATGAATATGCACTGTTGCCCATAAAATTGGAATAAAATACTTTTTTACCTCTTCTCATGAAATGATGTGATTTATTCTTGATAAATCAAGTGTATATCTTCTAAAAAATTATTGAGCAATCTGCTCCAAAGGTGAGTGAATTGAACTGAACTGAATTGAAAAAAACTTTACTGATCCCTTTTAGGACAATTTATTGATGTGTGAATCAAAATAAAAAGTGGAATGTTGAAAAAAAATATTTCAACTGTATGGGCAACAGTGCATTACTTATATTAAGGGGTATAATGTTTACAGTAATCTGCTGTTTACAAACATGCTGTCTGAAATGAGTTGGATTGATATTAAGCCTAAAGACAGCTGTAACACTGCACTCTGTTCTTGTAAATCTAAGCGTGTAAATGTACAACTACACACGCATTCAACTTGTGTCCATCCACAGCTTTCCAGCCATCCTGCATCCCTAGGGAAATGGGGAAAGGCCAGCTGATGCACTTTTGTTACATTTTTATTTAACACTAGAAAGTGCCAGATTCATTTTAGAGACCAATTGCACAAGGTGCCTAACAATTAAAAATAAATACAAGATTTCAATTATCACTCAACACATTTATTCAACTACGTAGTATAAAAGGGAGTAAAAAGTAAGCAAGCTGAGGTGTCTAGCGCAGTGTCAGCATGTCTCTATCGCCTCGCTGATGGAGAGGCCAGCTGAGGATGGACTCTTGTGGCCTGGGACGTGTTTCTCCGCCCTGTCACTCCTTCCCCCTCCTGTCCCTTCGTCCCACATGCCCTGCCTCCTACAAGCACCTTTTGTGTGGGCTAAATGGGGCTGGATGCACCCCTTTAACTTTGATTTCCATTTTCTATTGTCTGCCCATTGACGGGGAGGGTGACTCCATCTGTGCCTGCCTTGCGTGGTGCCACCCTTTGAAAAGGCATATGCTCCACATGTAAGAGCCCTAAACTTGCAAAAGAATAGGTGGAAGGAATAATGATATACAAGATGGGCCCCTCATTTCATAGAGGGACAGAGTGAGGAAGAAGGAGAGAAAATGTTCCATTCATCAATTTATTGTATGGTCCTTAAAACTCTGCAGCCTTTTCATGTAGATTCATGAGCACAGAGGAGATTACACAAATGCCCCTGCTGAACTGATGGTGTTTTAAATTGTGGTCAAGCTGCTTCACTCACCTCCTGAACTGTGCTTAAAATGTGCATGTGTGTTTTACATGAAGGGAGACGCAGCTTGCCCGCTTCTGGCCCACAGAACAATTGATAACTGTTAACTGAGGTGGCGCTCTGGGTCAGTTTTGACTTGGAAATGTGCAATATGCTGTGAAAACAGGCTCTTGTGTTCATGCTCCCCCTTCAGATCTTATCTGCACATGTGATAACACCACTTAAGATCTCATACAGTAACACACATTAAGTCATTTCCCTCTCCAAACAAACTGAAGAGGAAAGCCAGTGGACAAAAATAGAAAGTGAAATTTGGTATGATATTGTTATTACCTCGTGCATTTGCTTTTGATTCTTATCTAGGAACTGATTTTGATTTCACCTTTTTTCTTATGTTTCACTTAGTTTTGTCTTGAATGCTAATTTTGTCGTATAAAGAGCTTATTAGAGGGTGGGAAGAGACAAAGCTCATGGCTTAATTTGCCTTCCATTCCACTTCATTCACATAATCATTCATTGCTTCTTTCTCCCTGTCTGTCAACCTTATCCTAATCTCTCTCTTTATCCTTCTCCTCCTACTTTTTCCTTGACACCCATGACGCCCACTAGCCCCACCCTCTCACCATTCCTCCTGTTCAGTTATAAGGCTCTATCGATTACAAGCCTGTCGTACAAAACGACCTAATGGAGGGTCAGCTTTAATGTGAGGGGTGGGAGAAGGGGGGCTGTCTTGGTTGGAGAGGGCCTCGTTTTAAACACCCCGTCTCCCTAATTCTCCTCCTCCTGTGTCCCCGCTCCCACTTGCTGGGCTCCACCTTGTCCCTCTTAGCCCCTTTCCATTGGAGAGCGGGTGGGCATGAAAAATCAACAGCGGAGCCGTCAATCCCCCCACCCTCCTCTGTCTCTTTACAAGGCCCACTGCCGTCTGCAGCGGCTGCCCATGTGCGAGGGTATTTAGTGGGGGCCTGAAAGCTGAAAGGAGAAGGGCCTGGATCAAATGCGGGAGGGGGGTAAGGGAACAGAAGGAGCCCTCTCAGGAGGGGTGCTGAGGCCCCAGCTCATTTTATAGACTCCCCTGAAAGAACGTGATTACAGATCATTATCCAATTGAAGCAGATTGATGGACTGGGGTCAAAGTAATATAGCTCATAGTAGCTCAGCAAAAGGGGAGGGGTGATAGGAGAGGACAGAGGGCAGCACAGAAGTGTGGGGTGAGGTAGGGGGGTTTGTAGACAGGGTGAAGATGGTATAATGACTGGATTGTCACCACAGAATGGAGTATAAGAAGGGGGACTCGAGCGGAGGAGGAGAGGGAGGAGGAGGAAGACCCAAACTTGTCGAATGAAAGACAGGGGCTTTTCTTTTTCAAGAATGGGTTGAAGTGGTACAACAAGTGCTGATGGAGAGGAGAAAATCTGGATTGGCCTTGTCACTGCAGAGGGCAAATAAAGAGATCTTTATGTGAGATCTTTAAAGAAGGCAGGAGAATTTGTCCAGAGTGACTTGGCTGTGTGATTCCCTGCAAATGATATGCTTCACTCTCTTCCTTTCACAGTAACATGAATCCAGAGTTGTCACAAAGTCAGACAGCTGAGGAATTACATTTTTAGGGAAAACATTATTCACTTTATTGCCTCAAATAAGGAGATTATGTTTTTCATTGGTATTAGTTTATGTGCACGTTTAAGCACAGATTTTGGTGAATCTGTCATGATCAGGAATTGTATAAAGAACAATTAATTTGTTTTTTGGGGTTATAACTGGACAATAATGATCAGGGGGAAAAAAGAAAAAACAAAACAGGATAATATCACTATAGATTCTACAAGCAATATTCCAGATCTGGTGATCCAGAATCCTATGCTTCCTAGTTTTAAAAATGAAAATAAACAAAAATAAATAAATAAATAAGAATGACATAAAATACAATTTGTTTATGTTTTAGGAAGCTAGACGGAACAGATTATTATACAAAAACATTTTAAATGTGTGTATTTTTGTGATTTATTTATAATAAAACTCCCCTTAGGAGTTTGAATAGTAATTTGAAAAGTAATTTGCTAAAATTAATGTTAATCTGTCTTATATTAACACATTTAAAAAACTTATTACAAATACAGTCAGTGTTAACGTTTTTTTTTTTTTTTACATTCAGTAAGTCAATTACTGCCGTCAGCTAATGCCCTGACCTCTTTTTTTTATGATATTTCAATAGCCTGTATACCATTTGCCTCAAACTGTTCTCTTATGTAATGTCATGCATTACAATGCAAGATGTTTCTGACCTTTCCGATGTACTGGAAAGGTAGATCTCAGATGACTATTATCATTCAACTGCCAAGAGCACGTCTCCAGTTTGAATGTGAAAGTGTAAAGCTACACAGCTGTTGATAAAACTTTATGTGACCTTAAATGTAATTTTAAATGAATTAAACAATAGCATTGGCAATAACAGAATGTTTTCACTTGATGGAAGTTAGTGTTACTCATAGGTTGAATACGTACACTTTTATTGCCAAAGGCACACACATTTTGATAGTTGAAGTGAATTTGAGATGCTATCAATAGTTTTATCATCCAGCAACTAGACTTCTGCAGATTTGTACAAGAATATCTTCAGTGCAAATATAGTACACACTCATTCATACACACTACACAGGGTCACGCCAACATGCCATGAACTGGTATGTCATAGCATTTTATTTTATATCTATGAATCTGATGCATTCATTAATGGTTTGTTACACCATTGTGGTTCTGCAGACGGTGCCAGTGGAATGGAGTCTTGTGACAGGCAGCGTCTTCTTCCACAATAGAGGGCTTATGGGTAATGGCTATGACACTGAATAGGCTTTTGATATTTGCTGAGACAAAGTGTCTCTAAATTTCCCTGGCTTTCAACATTTGCACATTAAAAACATCACTTGAAGACAGAATGAGCGTGTTTTAGATCAAGCCTGACATGTCATTTTTTTGCTTGGGATATTTTAAACAAAACGGATCCTAAAAGACACAGAACTTTGGGACTTTAATCAGGCTTGACAGATGCACATGCTGTCCGTGTTCACTCGGCATGCAGGAACTGGCACCGAGTAATTATGGTGAATGAGCGAGGGCATAAAAAACATCTTAAAGGTTCACAACATTGCTCTGTGCAGCTTTGGCGTAGTTATTGGATTAATGAAGAATGCACTCATCATCATCAGGCGCTGTGATGCATAAAGAAGGGCACGTACTGTACATTTAAGTACTGCTTTACACATCCTTTGCTGATTTCAAGATGAAATTAAATTGTACAAATACTGTACATGAATATGCATTCATAAACAGCAGCAATACACACGATATTGCACTTTTTGTAAGCCTTTTTCTTTATAGTTTTTCAACAGTTAAATGCTGCAATTCTTGAAGAATCCCTATAAATATTTTTCCAGTGGGAGAGAAAGGCAGAGAGGCAGACAGAGTAGTAAGCTTTTAGTTTTTAAGCTGCTGAAAACCATGCTTCCTCTGTTTTGTTCAACCGTCTGGGGACTGACACTGCGCAGACTGACCCATGTGATTATATCCATGAAGAAGACGAAAGTGTGTGTGTGTGTGTGTGTGTGGCGGGGGGGGGGGGGTGTATATGTGTGTGTGTGTGCACGTGCGGATGTACTGTCTGCATGTGTATGCTTTCACTCTGGCTGTTTTCATCCATAAATATCCTGTTTATATATTTTGATTTGTTTTTTTATGTGTTGTGGACTGACTGTGCTCTTTGTCTCTTCGTCTGTGACTCATTCACACCAGGTGGATTTCATTGGAAGTAGATTTTGGAACAAAACATCACTGGCTAAGTGAGAAGATGCTTTCTTGTTATTTATCTTTATTCACATATTGCCATGGTATTGATTGTTCAGTGTTAAAAACTCTTCATGGGATTTCTTGGTGAGCTAGTGTCTACAGTCAAGAAAGTAGCTCAAAAATGTTTCTCTTTGATGTCTGCAACTATTTTGTGGGAGTAGTGTTAGTCCTTTAAGTAGGTTTCTATTGCAGTTTGGCATAAAATTCATGATAACTGTACTAGGTATTCATACTGGCAGAAAAACTGATAAAGCATGAAGAACTACAGGTCATTATTCATTATTAGGATTAAGACAATGGATGTTAGATCAGACCCTTCTGTGATACTGACTTCTTTTTGCAACGTTCTGACTAAAACAAAATCCAAATGCTCTCTTAATTTGCCTCAAACAGAGGGATGCTGATGAACGCCATTTTTTAAATGCCCCTTTTTATTGTGGGCATGCAGACATTAAGCTTCATCAAAGTGAATTTTGAAACATCAGAAGCTGGATCATAGCATCAACTACTGCTCACAATATTAAATAGTTTTGTGGAATCATTTGCAATATGCAGAGGAACCATTAAAAATAATAATTTACTCTTCATTCTTCAGCTACTCTGCATTCTTGCCAGGTTAAATAAAGTTGGAATTTAATGAAATCTCAGAACACAAAGTTAGTGAGACTGGTAAGTCAATTAAACCATTGCGTAAACAAGTTGTCTTTGAAGACACCACACACTGTAGCTACAGCTCTGCGACCTGCATGCTAAACCCAGTTACAGGCAAGAGAAGAAGCCCTGACTCCCTCTGCGTTACACTTAGTCAGATAATTGGAAATGCGAGGGCATTAACTCCAACGGGATTAAGAAGGGGAATTAAATATGTTAATCCCCAAAATAGGTAAATAGCCTCAGTGATACAATAACCAATTTCTAGGGTTTTCCTCCCCCGAGGACACGTCTGCCTTTGAACGCAACACACTCACACACAATCATGCACTTATTCACACTCATGAAGCAGATCCACAAATGCATTGTCACACACTTGCCATAAACATGAACACATGCACATTGCAAAGCAGAGCTGGAGAGTCTCGAGTGTTCCAGAAAGTTCTCCAAGGTCATGCCTGTGGTGTCGTGTGGCCCTGTGGCTGACTCTTGAACCTGTTCTCCCAGGTCTGCCTCTTTGTTCCAGAGATCATTACCTCTGTCGCTCTGCTTTGCTCCGCTCCCCTCCTGAGACCGCTTTGTCACCATGTGTTCATCTGCCTTGTAATTATAGCACGGTCCTGGATGTCACGGTTTAGGGACTCTGCCTGGGTGTGAGTGAATGTGTGTGTCAGGGGACTCAACGAGTGTGTGAGATGTGTAGCATTATATTCTGCCTTTATGCTGGAACATGTGGAAAGCTCTCTGTGATGGAGCGTGGAGTCTGTGAGAGCACAATATGCCCAATGTGTGCTCGTGTGCATGAGCATAATTTCAATCACTAAAAAAGAGGGCATTGTAAATTGAATATTGTGCACTTTCTCTTTAAACTACACAAACAGGGGCATTGCCTTTGGAGATTTCAACAAAACTGGAGTTTGATGAGCTACTGTACTTATGTTAGGGACATGAAACAACCGAATAAAAAGTGTATATTCAAAACACTGACACATAAATCATGAGCTCAGTCTGCCAGGGCATCAGTTGTAGGCAAAAATCAAGTTAAAGTTCCCCACTGAGTTCAAAGTACATTTTTATACACAATTAGTGGAGTACAATTTCTGTTGGAACTGAAGCATGGCGAAAAAAAAAACCCCAAGGTCAATTGCTGATCGCCTCTGAGAAACATTATTTTTATGTCTCTGTGTGTCCAAAGATGAATGTCTTTGAGGGGAAGAGAAAATAAAAAGGAGAAAAGAAAACATTAAAAGAGAGAAGTCAATCATTCAAGAATGCAAGACCGTAATGCACCACAGTCAAATTCAATAAAGTCATTATTCCTGGCTTAGCCATAGCAATAGTATTTTTCCTGGATATCCTATATCGCTTATCCCAGTTCCTTTCTCTCTGTCTCTCTTTCTCTTTTTCTCACCATTCGTCTTCTCTTCGTTCTGGCTACAGGGCATGTAGGATGGCATCAATACTCTCATTTTGCAACATGAAACCCTCTATTTACTCCAAAGATTCATCTGCGATGGATGTCATTCTGCAATGGCTACCTCTACAAAAGGAAGAAAGCAGCTTCATCAAGCCAAACCTCCGCGCATTACCCCTGACATATTCTATTAGACCGATTACACATAATGATGCCAAATAAGCAGCGAATGAAGAGCTCGGGAGTTATCGCTGCCCCCAACGGAAAAGAGAAAAAGGGAAAAAATGCTCAGCAAAGTTTCTTATCTCATTCCAGCTGAAGGAGGAACCACACACACATCGCCCGAGCTGCACTTATCAGTCATTAGGCATTTAAATGCTTGCCCAAAGAGAAATTAGATTTCTAAAGCGTTAAGAAGATAACCAGTGGCACACTCTTAAAAAAAGGATGTAACACTTTCAACACATTTGAGAGGAGTAGAGGAGACAACACTGACTCACTCACGTATTGTAAATCTTAGCATGTGTGCTAAAGCACAGGTTGGAAAAATAGAACAGGCACTATTTGACGGCACTATAACAGGCACTATAATTTACGGAAGATTTTGGACGACCATTAATCCCAACTAATGAGAGCTAATGTTAGTTAGTTTATGTGTTTGTATGTTAAATACCTACATGTCTAAAATTCAGTGAACTTTTTTTTTTTACACATATCAATTTGATACAAAAGTTTGGGACTTTTCCCTGTGAGTCATCCAGTTACTTTAGTAAAATTAACCGATGCCAAATCCTATGATTGTGTGCAGCGCTTTAAATTTACAACACATTTTCTGCTATAAACTCATTTCTACTCTTTAACACATATAGAGTCTTGACAAATGTATACATGTAGCTACATATGAGTGCTAATCATTTTTAAAATTAGTGTTACTGTAATAGATATGAACATTGGCTCATCAGTAGAGCTTGGCCTCACTTATACACAGACAATTTTCAAGTTTAACCTCACAGCATCCTGTGTTTTTCACCAATGATTGCAGTCTTTCCGATGTGTTTCAGCGTTGTCGGAAGAAGCGTGTATTTGTCGTGCATCCTCCCTGATGATCACAGCTCTTAAAAACAAGGAAGAGTTCAAAACCAACCAAACCTAACACTCCAGGCTCAGCTGTAGCCAGAGAAACAAATTGCGGAGCATTTACCAAACTTTTATTAGGTTCACAAAACAACATCCCATGCCATAGATGTGGGCGAGGGGTATTAATTTAGGGAAATGAGCACAGGGTAAATAAAGGCTTTCTGGTTGTGGTCTTAACAGGAAATACTATGCAGGGGACCGGTAAAGGGAGGTGGAAGGGGTGATGATAGGGGGTTGTGGGGAGGGAGGAAACAATTATGACCTCATTTAATAGTCTCTCTCTCACTCTCTCTCTCTTTCTGCTCTCAGGCAGAGATCGGAAAGTAATGCCCAGTTTCAAAACCACAAGTCACCTCTGTACATGGGAGCATTTGGCCTAAGTGTTTCCTGTTGCAATAAAAATGTATGTCAAGTATGTGAACCGAGGTTCCTCTGCACTTAAACTCCGCTGAGCACACACGTACACCCCTCACACACACATATTTTGAGGCCATTATGAGCTGGATGGCCAGGGCCTGAGCAGTTCAAGCATGATTCACGCAAGCATGGAGTATGTGGGTAAATGTGTGTATATTTGAGGTGTATTATGAAATGGGTGGTGGTTAGTGTGTGATACAAAGCTCATGCCGTTCTGGTGCCAGGCTCATGATAAGAGTTTGGGAAGTCGTCACATGGTGATCGCCACAGGCACGAATGTGCAAAGGGGCTCCAAGTGCTAATTTTATTCATTTACCTCCCTCTCTGGATAATTGTTTCTGTCAACCAGCGACGGCTTGATAAAGGATTTCATGCCGCTGAAAACAGTTACACGGCTACTTTGGAAGGTGATCGCCAGAGATGATTATATTTATCACCTGCTTTAATATCCATCCTGTGGTGTAAATTGATTCATTCTCTGAGGATCGCTGTCACAAGGAGCAAGTGTGAAGAGTTCTGCACATAAATAACACATCTGACATTTAAGACACACACTGAAAACTGATCAGTGACAAACATCTAAGTTTCAGTATGATTGACACCGGTACTCTGTTTAGAAATGGCTGCAAATGGATATTTAACAGTTTCACATGCTTTTTTTTTCCTTTTTTGAGTAGATGACACCACCAGCACACCCAAGATTCACACATTTACACAAATAATCACACACCATAGGCCGTAAAACAATATTTGCAAGGAATTGCATGATAAAACATTTTCAGTTGGTAAATTTAACAGTTTAGTGAAGTCATTTATGAAGGAATATTATTCATTATTTAGACTTTGTTGCAGAATTAATCATTGCTGCTTTTGATTATTTTAGATTGTGCATTAAGGTAAGAAAAGCATTCTCTTCAGTGCAACAATAATGAATCATCTCCACAAAAATTAACTATTTCTAAAAACAGAAGGCCAGTGTTCAGGGTTGCAGCTTTCAGTGGATTTATGTCAACAATGGCTGATATCTGTCTAGCATTCATCAGTTTCAATCAATAAAAAACAAAGGAAAAAAATACAGTTTTTTTTTTTTATAGTTGCCCCCAAAATGTCACTCACAAAGCTTTAAATTCCACAGCACACCTTTTACCTCGTAACTGACAGTTTCCCACCCATTCAAAAGAGTGGCCTGGAAGCTTTCTTCCCTCAGAGTTCAAAAACATGTCGCTCTGCCTCCACTCAGGGAAGCTGGCTTTTATTGGACCCTTTGTGGAACATCCTTTCTTCCCTTTCATCAAAAGAAAAGAAATAAGTCCAGGCATAGGCACATTTTCCTCTCTTTTATTACTATTCTAATAATACTCCATACTTGTTCATGCCTTCGTCTCTTCAATGCACTCATTGAAAGTGTTTGTATATGCAGAACTATAGTGGGGCAGCTCCACTTTACTGACTGCTTCTCTAAGCTTCAGTGGACAAATGCACTGAGAGGAGTTACCCTTCATATTCTTTTATATTGCTTTGGTTCTATCATAAGTGAATAAAATGAAAAACAAATACCTGGATGAAATCTCTGAAACCTGATAGAAGATGGAATTTTGTGTTTGAAATGTCAAAAATGTCTTGTTGAAAGCACTCTAGACTAAAGTGGCTCAGGCCCCTTTGCTCCACACAGGCCAGTAGACGAGGTGGTGGCTGTGGAGGAAAAGGAGTAGGTGAGGTGGAGCGTTGGAGGGCAGTTTCCTTTGCTGACTGGAATGAATGGTATGGAGCAGTAGTGACCAGTCATGCATGCTCTTTTACCTCTCCCTCGCCTTTCCCTCCTCTTACTCTCTATTTGAGACTTTAGGTGCAGAAGGAAATTGTAATAACAGAAAAGGGAAGGAATTAAACCAGAGAGTGAAAGACAGGGAAAAAATAAAAGGTGTACAGTAACAGCAGCAATGAGGGGCGAAAGAAAAAGATTGAGGAAGAGAGGCAGCACTGTAGTCACTGGGCCACTGGAGTTGGAGAGCAGCGCAGCATGAAATAAGGGACAGGAGCAGCTGAACCAGAAACAACCCAGGCTGCTCATTACAAAGGCCTAGGCCTGACTTCTAGCCTCCACACACTGTAACACACATGAGTGAAAATACACAGATATGGACGAAGCACAAGGAAACAAAAAGAGGGACTCGTGCACATCGTACATGGTGGATGATTTTTACGTGGGCGTGCACACGGGCCATGTCACTGCTCGAGTGTACTGTACATTTGGAAAGTTGCACACACACAGAATAATACAGGAAAAATACAATAAAGTTAAGGTCAAGTTTTACATCTATTGCTAAATAATAGTTATGAGAATAAACTGAGGTACCAAACTGGCCAGGATCTAATAAACTGGTTCTTTTTGTTTTCTGTCAAATTGTTGCACTCAAAACTGGCATGCTTTACCAACCCATGCAGAGAAACAGCGAGGAGGAAGTCTCTCCACTCATTGTGTGACCCTCCGTTTACATCGTGACAGCTGATGAAACATTTGGTGCAACTTGTTTATTTAGATTTGATTTCTTCCCCTAACATTTGAGCAGCTGCCTCTCAATACACGGTTCACAAACATCTCATTCAAGGGCACAAATAAGTGTGTCGCCAGGCAGTGTGATATCAACCTATAAGCAATGAGGATAAATCTAATATCAAATTGAATTACTGATAATAGGATGAGTGCACAGCTTCAGGAAAATCTTTTAATATAACAACAGTGTGGCATTTTAAAGTCATTTATTGTTCTTTAATAAACATTTCATTTTAATTTGATTCAATTTCACATAAAAAACAAGACAAAAATAATAGGCATTTTATTTTGACAAATATTTGACAGAGCCCTGTAAATAATAATAATAGTAATAATAGTAAGTAATTACTTCATCACAATTCACAACTCTTTTATGCTTTACACACACACACTAGAACTGAGGGCCAGTAGCAGTATTTAATCCAGCAGGGAGATGTAAATATTAAAAAGAGACATATAGAGATGTAACAAAGAATAGGCTGACAATATGCTCCTTGGATATGCCTTTACAGGTTCTCAGAAGACCCTTTTTTCAATTCAAACAGAAGAAGCTGTAAAGCAGTGCTGCATTGGCTCCTGATCATCCCCCACCTCCCCACTCACTGCCACATATTCTGTGAAATACTGCCATCTCTTGGTGCTCAAAATGAGGGTTTTACAGCAGAGGAGCCTCAGTGGATCAGATGTCTGTGTCGTGAGTCAAAGGCCACCGGAGGCCAGGTCTCTGTCGAGTTTGGTAAAACTAAAGAAGCTGCGTTTAAAGTCATGGAGGGATCAGAGTGCAACAATATAGCCACATTGTCAGCCGACATATTTTATATTTACCTCTGTAACATGTTGCACCTTCCTTTTTATATTTGTCAATGGATACTTGCAATGCTGCATTTGGTATATTTACACCTTGTACCATTTTAATATATTTTCATCAATGTGCACTGCCCCTATTAAATGAACAAACACAGAAAAGTAGATTTAGTTTCTTAGTTACAACTACTATAATTCTTCATTGCAAAAACATAGCTGACAATAATGCTTTGCATAAATAGTAATAAATATTTCTTGCATGATTTGATAAATACTATGTTTTTTAATTACTGAAGTGGAATAAAAAAATTCAGCTGTGCCTCATGAAATACTTAATCTGCTATAGTCTTTCGCGCATTCTTAATTTTGCTGCCATTCATCATTAAATAGATTATTATTATTATTATTATTATTATTATTATTATTATTATTATTATTATTATTGTCACATTTAGGTAATGTGGAAATACAAAGTATTCATCTCCATCAATAAGACAAAACTGCTTTGTAATAGCAACAAAAATGCACTGCTTTGATTGACAACAGGGTAAGTAAGTAAATATTAAAACTTAAGGTGAAATCAAAGAATCCCATAAATATGAGGGGAGTGTGTGAGTGCAGCAGCTGTAGACAGCAAATTGCGGAACGCTGTCATGATGTGGAGGTGCGGTTCAACATGCCACTGAACTGATTCAGCAGGTTCCTGAGCAGTTTCTTTGAGGGATAAAAAGACTCGATTTGTGTCTGAGTATCAAGGCTGAAACATCCAGATAAAAGTGACATCTTTTGAACGGGGAGCAAAAGTGTATTTCTCCTCTGCCTCAGAGTAAAGTAGACTTGTAATTCAATACTCCCCAGTCAGTGCTTTGCAGGGTTTCTACAGAGGACTGTTGTGTTTCACAGAATGTATTTCCACCATGGAACAGGTTGTTCATCACAAGGTCTGTTGATCTTAAACACACACACACACCGAGTTGGGAACTTTGAAGTGTGAAAATAAACATTTTCACATAACCACTAATCTTCTCCATCTCTCTCTCTTTCCTCTCGTGTAGCTCTAGTTCTCTCTCTTTCTCTCTCTGCCTCCCCTTCTCTCTGATCTGAGGCATTTTAACTCTGAGCTTCATTTACAACTTTCATTTCAATTTGTCCTGTTAGTCCATTTGTTATTGTAGCGTAACCAGCGCTAAGGCCTCTGGTTAGTGAAAATGTCAGATTCTTTGATTTGATTTTATAGGATTTCAGCAGGGACTCAGGGCTGTGTGGTTCTGGCCTTCTAGTGCGAGTGGACTGACTACTGTTTGCATTTAAACATCCATTTGAGCCAGATTCCCCAGAGGATTCATTTGTTTCACAGAAGGTCAATTACCTCTCGCCAGCTCTCCCCAGCACCACCACAAAAAAAGGATCTGCTTTTTTTTTCAAGCTGCAATTAAACAGATTTTCCTGTTTAGGTTAGGTGTAGGAAAAAGGTGCCTAACTGAGGTCACCATTTTAATTAAGCACTATTTAAGACCAATAACAAACTATTTTTTGCCAAATGGCTTTTGCAAACTGAGACACTTGACAGTTGGCATGGTGAGTGCTGCTCAAGCACTTTGCACCATCAACATTTTTCTGAAAATCACCAAATACTGAACTGTGAACTTATAGAATCTGCTTTGAGGTTTCTATGGATACAGATGTGTCCCCTGACTTTTCTTTCCTAACCCCTCTCTGCTTCTTGCTTCCTCTCTCTCTCCCTCTCTACCCCCTGCGCGGTGTCACTGCCGAGTGCTAAGTAAATACGTGCTCTTCATGTTCCTCGTTGCCTTTCAATATTTGGCAGCATGGCAGCAGGGGATCAAAATGTGTGTGTCTGCTAAATGTCAGTGGGTAAAAGGGGGTGAGTTTAGAGCAGCACACACCATGAAGCACCTGCTGTAAAGGCAAGCAGCGGGGGGAAGTTTCATCTCAGTTTGATCCAAAATGAAAAAGGCTATGACTACATCAGCAGCGGCCCCACACCGAAGCTCCAGCTTACCTCCTCAAGTCTATTTTCAATTTAGAGCCATGCCACAGATGGTAGTGGAATACCTCACCTCGGCATTTTAATCACACTTAAATATAGTTTAGTGGCATTAATAAGATTGTACGCCATCATGTAATGCTGCAATTGATTATTGGTTCCCTAAATATTGTTGTTTTTCCTGACATTAAGGTGGCTATTTAAAGCAAAAACAATGAGTCACAATTATTATTATCCCTACCTTTACTTATCTCTAATGAGATTAGTGTTTATGGAAGGCAACCCATGGAGACATGTGGGTCTTTTTAAAAGATTATCATGGCTTAATGTTTTAAATATGCACTAATTGATAAAATTCTGAAAAATCAAAATATTATATTTTTATGGCAGCAAAACGGGGTGTTACTGTGGAGAAAAGATGACTTTCTGTACAACAGCATCACTGAGCTGCTTAATAAAAACTGTTTGTAGGGAGGGGAAGTGAGTCTGGCTGGTTTGAGGTTATGTATGACATCAAATAAGGTTTGGACTCTATGTGAAATGGCCTGGATGAGCGTGACCAGCCATGGGAAGTATCTTTGGCCTCCAGGGACTGAAAAAAGACAGGAAGCCCTGAAGAGCCACTGCAGGCCATCTCCTCCTCCTTCACCTCCTCCTCCTCCGCCATGCCACTTGGCCTTTGTCTTTACTGGGCATGTGTGTCTGCGTGTCTGCGCACAGCTCTCTGAGGGAGTGTTTGTGTGTGCGTGTGTGTGTGTGTGTGTGTGTGTGTGTGGGTGTGTGTGTGTGTGTGCATGCGTGAGTTTGCATCTGCATCCTGTCCTTGTTGCCTGTCCCTGGCTGCGCCATTGGAGGCAGCTGATGCTATCTCATGGCAGTATTGTGGCAGCCCCTGCTGCGAATAATCAAAGACAGCTGTTTGGAAAATACCAGAGATGCCTAATATGAAGCACTGATGGCCTGGATTCACTCTTTACCTAACAGCCCCCCATGTCTGAAATAAAATGACAAAAGACACAACTGTGAACATTCATTAAAAATTAAAACGACACTCTCTCTATTATGTGTATAAATGCATTTTTAAGCTAATTACAGTTATAAATTCCAGCAGTACAAGGCATATTCACTGGTGTTTGTGGGGTAAAATGAAAAGGAAAAGACCTATTATTTCTTTTGTTTGGATTGTGCACCAAGGCCGTTTTTGGGGTTTGATTGTGTTTTGTTTGAATAAGTCAGTTAATGAACGCCAATCGAGGGATGTTGCTAGTTCTTGATGCATATCTGCTGATCTTGGGGGTCCCAGCAGATCTTGGCCAAACACTGGGTGAGGCAAAAACAAATCTGTCTGTCAGTACAGGGTTAGGAGTCCTAATTAGGGGTCCTGACTCTCTGTCCGCAACTCCAAGTCAAGCGTCAGCTCTGCCTGATTGGTACAAATCTCGTTTTTCTAAGCCTCAAAGGTTGGCGGAGAGGGTCAGTGGCTTGCCCTGATGGTGATTTGCTTGTATCTTTAAAAGGCCATTGATTACGTAATTAGAAAAGGAAAATGTTACACCAGTGTGGACTGGAAGGCAGGGTTGAGTGGCCAATTTCTTTGATAAGTGGTGGGAAATTCTGTGACTTGAAAGAGGGGAGGGTTGTTCACACACAGAAATCCAGGAGCAAGTAAGAAATCACCCAGTCCTTTTGGTGTGTACATAATCCTATAAATATATGGAGGCAAAAGCTAATTCATTGCTGTTAAATAAATAATAAAAGGAATGGTTATATTTACCTTGTGACAACAAAAGCAGCAGAATGTGTAGTACTAAAAATGCGTCAAAAGCACAAGGTTTTTTTCTCTCTCAGGTTCTCATGTCTTTGTAGATCAGCTCATCAGGGTCACTGCAAACACACCAAAATTCTGGGCAACCATTCACACAAGCCTCACACCGCGCAGATCTTTTGTCATTTTCCACTGACTCACAATGGAAATGCATGATCTTAGTGAGGTACTGCTGGGAAACGCAGCCTAGTGATGTTTACATGATAACATCATCACCTTTACTGTAACAGTAAGAGAGTAGATAACTCAAGTGGTAAAAGGTTTATGAGAAGTCAAACTGTGGTCAGATTCAACATTAAAGAAAACATACAGGTCTGGTTTGGTGAGGGTTTTTTGTATTTGTTTAGAACATTACATAATTTCAAAGTCTAGTGCAGCATGCTGATTTACCAGTGTTTTTAAGGTGGAAGAAAGGAAAACCATACCCTTGAAATGTATTAAATGCATCACTTTTGTTTTTCATTAAACCCCACAATAATTTGTCAGCTGCTCTGCGTGTATCTGCTGCTCAGTCTGACTGTGCAGATTATGGATGGTGTGGTCAAAGAATGCTCACTAAGAGCAGAGGCCAATGTACAAACCAAAATAAACTGCAGGGGAAGGAAGTGGTTAACATTAACAAGGATCCAATAAGAAGATTAAATGTAAAACGCTGGCCCTGGTAATTGATGTGTTCCTAACCGTGTGTAGGTCTGTGTGAGACTATGTTTGCTTCTACATAGGTGTATGTGTGTGCTGTAAATATGTGCTCCGTGTGCGGACATAATTGCTCCCAGATTTGCAGCATAACTCTATGGGTTGATTAGAAAACGTCTCAACTGTAAATAGTTGCCACTAATCATACAACACCATGGCAATTAGCATAAATGGGGAGGAGGGAAGAAATGAGCACAAAGGAAAACTGAAAACTTTTGCCTTTCTTTTCTTTTTGTTTCATCTTCTGAGTTTTCAATCAATATGATGATGCAGTTAGAGATTTCATAAAGTATTAAACCTGTTTATTTTCTTCACAACCTGGAAATTGCAAGATAATCACAAATATTTCTTGCAAGATGCTAGTAAATGCTGATGATCCTTTTATTTATTTATGCAAGTAAAAGCAGAAATACAGTATACATGTTGTGTTTAAAGCAACAATAGACTGAAGTTTGATGTCAGTGTAGTTTCTTTACAGAACACGGCATGTAACTTTTATGTGCAGTCGATTTACGTCATATTGTTCACTGTATGGATTGCGACATGGATTTCCTTTGGATGTGAGTTACTGAAAAGGAGCAGATATGCAGCTGAATTTTTTTTTTAAACTATATATTGGATGGATGGATATATATATACATATATACATATATATATATACACCAACCTGTGCACTGCCTGGATTGATTACAAGAAAGCCTATGACTCAATGCCACATACATGGATCATTGAATGC
>JAQQAE010005583.1:0-17474 GCA_029823295.1 Pseudamia nigra | reverse complement strand
TCCCCAGCAAAAAGTGCACATGCAGCTTATGCTGTTATATCGTCCCTACCAATGTGGAGACCAAACCTACGCCCTTGGATTCAGGGTTTTATAAGAGTTTGGTGGAACAACATCAGTCAGATGAATCTAAAATCAGTGTGTAGAGCTGAGAACCTGCAGGGTTTTTTTCCAGCCACTCACTAAAGCACATGTTTTCACTGAAGAGCAATGAGCAGGAAGGAATTCAGTACAATCAGCTACTGAAAAGACTGATTGAAAAGAAAAAGTGCAGCGTCTCTGCCCTTTGTGGCAATGGTTGAATCCTGCTGGGGCTTTGAAAGTTAGGAGGAGGATTTTAAATTCAATTCTAAAGTTTACAGGTAGACAATGAAGAGAAGCTAGTATTGGAGAAATATGATCTCTCCTTCTGACCCCAGTTAAAACTTCTGCTGCAGCATTTTGGATCTGCTGGAGACATTTTAGGTCTTTATTTGGACATCCTGCCAGTAGTGTACCACAACCCAGCCTTGATGTAGCAAATGCATGAATTCATTTTTCTGTATCCCCTTGGGACAGGATATTCCTAATTTTGGCAACATTATGGAGATGAAAGAAGGCAGTTTTGGACATTTGTTTTATATGAGAACTGAGGGATAAGTCCTGAACCATGATCACCCCCAAGTTCCTCACAACTGCACTGGAATCTACTGAAATGTTCTCTAGATTAAGGAAGTCATTAGGGAGGTAACTTTTTAGATTCCTTAGGCCTAGTATAATAACTTCAGTTTTATTTTTGTTCAGCAGGAGAAAGTTAGAAGTTATCCAGGCCTTAATGTCTTTTCAGACTAGCCTGGAATTTTGTTGAAGTAGTTTTTAATTTGTCTGGTTTCATGGAGAGATACAGCTGTGTGATGAAGAATCCTCTTCCAAGCAGTTATGCAAGTATTGTTTTTGCCCACGTGTGTATGTGTGTGCGTGTCTGCAAGATATGCACACACATACCTGGAAAGATTTTCACCAAACCTGGTGGAAATATCACTTGGATGGATATCTTGAGGTGATTCACTTTTTGGGCCGATAGATCAAGTCAAGATCATCTGCATCTGTGTGCGCGTGTGTCCACAGGATAACTCAAGTACACAAGAACTAATTTTTACTGAACTTGGTGGGGGTCTCACTCAGGTGGACATCTAGAGGTGATTCACTTATGGGGTAGATCGATCATGGTCAAAGTGAAGATCACCCAAGATACTGTATCTCAGAAAACACATTTTCCATCATGTTGAAAACCATCCGTACTACAGAAGTGATTTGGTCTCAAAATACCCAGAACATTATGAAGTCATGGTGAAGTCACAATATGACTTTGTAGCCACAAGTTGCAACCAATGGGGCTACGAAACTAATCTTACCCACAAAAATCATTAAAAGATTAATGATGTCATTTGGTTGAAGTAAAAGTATGAGTCCAAATGAAATCATAGAATGATTTCAGATGTGGATCATTCAGAATTATTCCCGTCTCTTTTTACACACATACAGGGTATGCATTGACCTTCCAATGCTTTGTCCTAGTTAAAGCAACTTAGTCCTATAAAACATCTCTTTGGCAAATAAAGACAAAAGTAAATAGTTTTTCTTTTGAAAAATAATTTATTTTGGAACACAATAACCATATATCCCCACATATTTAAATCACACACATCACTGGTTTTTGTCAACAAAAACACTCAAGTCAACATCAACATCAGAATAAAGTACACTGCAGTATGTTGTGTGACAACGCGCCTGTTCTTCTCGTTGCTGCATCCTTTAGATGACATTAAATGTTCCCAAACACAAAATTAAAGCTGAATTATGATGGCTGAACATGAATGTGGTTTCTGATTTACAGTACTTTCCAGGGTTAAGACTCCAGATGAAATCCCTTTCACATTTGCACATTTAAAGATGCTCCTTTTCCAGACACACAGACAGTAACAACAGGATGCTTGAAGGAATGGGTTCAGGATAAATACAGATGCACACATTCCCATATGAACACAGTAAAACAGGATTTTGGTCCTGAACATTAGGAAAAAAAAAATCATCTTAATGCATATAATTTTCAAACATACTTTGACACTTTCCCATATTATGTTGTCATTAACATAATCTCTCCTGGTTGATTATTGCCTTAATGTTTCATCCCTGGTCCCTCAGATATATTAAAGTCTATCTCTGTAAATAATATATTGATTTAAATTTACATTGTTAAAGTGAACTTTTGGTTTCTGAGTCAGAGGTTGTGATATGACACAGTATCAGTTTACCCATCAACACTTGCTCTGATGCATTTCCACAAAAAAATACTGTACTAAAACAATATAAAATACAAAAAAAGCACAAATTGACTAGAAAAAAATTCATCCAAATAATACATCCAAATCTGCATTTTTGTGCAAAAATGGGGAGAGGCAAAATCTCACAGAACACAACAACAGGTTCTTGTGGCGTCGCTGCAGAAACAGAGTTTGTGCTGGTGTTTTTCAATATTCATCTGATTCTACAACTCCCTAAACTTGACACTGTACAGACATCGCAGTCAGAGTGAGAGCTGCGGACAGAATGGACCATTCAATCTCACTGTGGGTGGTTTGCCATAAATGACTGGCAGTTGTATTTAGTTCTCCCTGGCAGCAGATGGAGACAGACCTGTGGAATGGAAAAGGCCTGATGCAGGTATGATGAGGCAACGCCAGACAATGTGGTGTCCAGAATACATTTTCTTCCTTTGCAACAGCAGCATTCGTGAGATTAACACATTTTTTTAAACAAAATTACATGTACAGAGTTAGAGATATGGTTATTGTTGATAGTGTTTATCCCAAAAAAGAAATTTGGCATGTCTTTTAGATTCAAACTCAAAAATCTACATAACCTAGCACTTAAAAAATGCATTTTGCTATTTAAATGACAAGATGTTTAGAACAAACATTAAACATTGAACTCATTTTTTAAATTATTATAATCTGATGTTCTGAGTTGTAGTTTATGAAGATGGATGTTAGTGCAAGGTCTGAACTGGATCATTGAGCTGTGAATTACTGGCTTAAAACACTGCAATTCCTTAGAGGCGGTATTCTGTGAAAAATCTGGTTTTAATGCCTTTTTTGATTATAAAACGAGTCTGGATCCTCTCAAAATCTGAAACACACTGTGGAGAAACATGTAGTGACTTTTCATTTCACTTGGACTAAAACAGCCCCTTTGGATCTGTGTTTTTTTGATGTCACAAATACAAAGTCAATGTCAACCCACCATGATCATCTGGATCCTAGCTGGGCATTTAACTAACGGTATCCAAGGCACCGACTGAAAATGGACTCAGTATCTCATTTACATTTAGACCCACAAATAGTGAAACAGCTTATTTGGAACAAAACTGAACACATGGAACCATCTATGTGAGCTTTTGAGCTGACATTTAAAATACACATTTTGGGGCCATGGAAGACTTGCACTGTTAACCAATTGTCCTTTAGGTCGTCAATATGAGAAATTACAAAAAATTTTCTACTGCCATTATCAAAGCAAAACAAATGCATTTCAGCCCAAGCATGAGCCTCTCACAACGGATTCCTGTTATTTCGTCATAGTGTCGAACCACACATCTATGTGATCACAGTGTTACATCTCAACTACAATTTGTCTTTGGAAGAAGCTCCCTAAATCCAGGTTCTAAGTTGAATGTGAACATCCACAAGTGCTCCACTTTGCAGTATGTTTTGTGATTTTTGCTCTGTCCCAGCTGCTGCACTCTGGCCATTCTGTTTTTATACTGGAATAAGTCAAAAGAAATAGATAAAAAGGAAAGAAAAGCTTCTCAATGCAGACTTTGAAAATATCCCCTTGCATTAAATTCATACAGTTCCTCCTTTGCATGCAGACATCTCCACTTACTAATACAACATTGTAATCCTTTCAAATAAACATTGGGTTCAGTGTGGTGTCCTTCACCCCCCTACTCACTACACCACATAGCTCAGGTTATGAAAATTAAAATTCAACTTTCTGTCAAATAGCACCACAAAGGGACTGACAGTAGTCTGCAGCTTTTTAAAAAAATCCTAACCTGCTGAGTCATGTGACAGAGCACTTATACCGCTTACACTGGCAGTATGTCTATATCTGTGCAGTAAGAGAAGGAAAGTGGTTACAGAGTCTACACGTGTCAAACAAACAAGGACAAGGACGAGGGCTGAAAGAACACCAAAAGTGGTGACAAGACAGGAAAATTCATCTAACGGTTCGTTACCATCGTTGCTCCTTTGAGTTCTTCTCCTCAGTCACAAGATGAGAGACACCAGTGACACTGCATTTCAGCCAGTATGGGCACAATGCAATAGAGACTGTGGCAAACCAGGTTTAAAGTGATCAGCTGGGCAATAAAGCAGTCATTTTCATCATCGTGATAATTAAATTTCAGGGGATAAACATCTTTTGTTTTCAGGGTTTATTTTGGATTGTTTTCTCTATAAGAGCAGATGTCGGACTAATTTAACAGCATCATATTTCCGCATCTTTCAGGTTGTTTTTTTTTTTTAACCTTTTTGCATCCCTTGTACATCTTTTACATGGTTTCAGTTCATAGCCTTTTTACATAATTTTGCATCTTTTACAGTCTATTTTTCCTTGCTCCATCTTTTACGACTAAATTAAAACCTCACATAACTGTCTGGTTTCCTCAACTTCCACGCAATACCAAAAATCAGTCTTTATGTTCAAATAAAGCAATGATTTAACATGTATGGCTCTAATTATTAATACAGTGACATTTTTCGATGTATCACCCGCTGTAACTTCAAGTGCTGGGTGTCGTTATCAACACCTTTTATGAATGTGGATGTAATATTTAGTGTCCACTGTACATTTTCTACCAACAACAGAGGAACACTTACACCTAAAAAGAAAAAAATGAAACAAAGCAAAAGTTGTGTTAAGAGAGCGAACAGAGAGTATGTGATCCATAGATCCATTACGAGGCTCTAACTCTGGGGAGCACACACACACACACACACTATATCTGAGTTACATACATACTAACAAAGAAAGTTGGGTCGGACAGAGGACAAAAGGCTGCATGGCCTTGGCGGTGATCAGCAGTGAGCTTCATACTGCAGCAGAGTTCTGCACGAAGAGGATTTTCCTGTGCTCTTGTTTACAACCATTTATTCGATTACTTAAAAACGGCACTCTCACGTTCTTTTATGGTCTTTAATCATAACTTGACTTCATCTCTTATTCTATTTGGTTAACACCTCATTCAGCCAAGAATGTGAATACAAGAAAACTACGGTGTTCTTGTTCTATATTCCAAGAGAAGAGCACAAAGGTGTTTTTTTTTCTTTGTTTACGTAATGTGTTTCCCAACTTTTTCAGCTCAAGAATAAAAAGTGGAAAAGAAATTAACAAAAATAGTTAATGAGTTAAAGAAAATCAAAAATGAAAAAATTTGTAACATGATGAACAAAATCATAAAAAAACAGCTACAATAATGAATAAAAAACTTCAAGAAATCAAGCTTAAGTTTAGGAAACACTGCTGTAAGGTGTTGGTGACTCCAAAGGAGAATTGGGTTGAAGGTGTGCAGATAACAGAACCGTGAGCAGGAAGTGTGGTTTCAGTAGTGGAGACCAGCAGCAGAGGAGAAGGCAGAGAAGAACAAGCAGTTCAAGGTTTGGTTCCAGTGTCTCCTTGGTGCTGGGACAGCGGACATGGAGGTGAAATGTGGAAGAGGTCTAGGCTTTTTCTTCTGTGCAGGAGCCCTTGCTCAGGCCACTTTGGCACGTCGGTTTCTGTTTCTCCCACTGGCATATTGCATTGGCATAGCCCACAATCACTTTGTCCATCCAAGTAAGGGGCTGGGGGAAGAGCACGGCACCCTCGAAGAAGCCCAGGTGACCTCCATGTAGCGTCAGTGAAAAGATCACGTTGGGCTTCTTTGCTGGAGAATGATGACAGAGCAAAGGGTGAGTGACTGTAGTCTGTGTCATGCATACTTATCTATGACTAAGGAGCAATTTATAAGCAGTATAGATAGCGAGGGTGTGTTTGTGTGATAACAACAAGACTCAAAGCTCAAGTAGGTATGTTTAAATACCACCCAAAGCACCTGAATGTCTGACCAATGGAGATCTTACTGAAACACAATAAACATCAATATCACAATAAATAGTGTAAAGGTCTCATTTTATTGTGTAAACTGGAATGAACATGAATAAATGAAGCAAAGGCCAACAAACAAAATCATCTAGACCATCCAAATGACAAGACAGCAAAAATATTAAAAAGGCATTAAAATATATTGATAAAACATTCAAGAAAATGAAAATAAAATAAAGAAGCGGTGACACGGTAAATCCCCCACCCACTTTTGAAATTGACTGTAACCTTTTTCCTTGAAGGTCACAGCACATTTTGAATCAGCTTATACAACAACCCAGGAGAAATAACTGCAACAACCTATTTTGACCTCAAAATTCAGCCTGCAGGGCCTTTCTGTGGGAGTTTGCATGTTCTCCCCGTGTCTGCATGGGTTCTCCAGCTTCCTCTCACAACCAAAAACATGCACTAGGGGTTAGGATTAACTGGTCACTCTAAATTGTCCGTAGGTATGAATGTGAGTGTGAATGGTTGTCTCTATATGTTTGGCGATGAATACTTACTGGGATAGGCTCCAGTACCCTCCCCAACCCTAGCGAGGATTAAGGGGTAGAAAATAGATGGATGTCCAATCACAGTTATTTTAAAATAACTGTGATTGGACATAAGTATTGCTTGCTTAAAGTGCCCATGACATGCATTGTTCATACTTTTCTACCATGTTGCAAAGTAAAATTCTCATCTTAAACATACCAGAAAGCATAGAACATAAAAGTCTACATGTGTCCTGGTAAAGCAAATCTCATTCCCGAGTCACACAAACGCTTGCAAGACTTTTTTCTCACCTCTTCTCACCATGATGTTCATGTAAGATGGACATCCTTACATGGTTGTTCTCACTGTAGTGGTGGAGGCTAAAGGCTAAGCTAGCACTAGCCTCTGGGAGAACATAAGCAGCAGTACAGAGGTGGCTAAAGGCTAAGCTAGCGCTAACCTCTGGGAGGACAAACAGTCATACAGAGGTGGCAAAAGGCTAAGCTAGTGCTAGCCTCTGGGAAAACGTATGGAGCTGTATGTATGGACAGCTTGGCTTTGTGAGCACTCGTCATTAACGTACATGCACAGTTCACTTCGGCTCTTACCAGACTCACAGTTGTGATCAGGCCAGTGAATAGCCCAGTTTCAGTCATGGTAACACACAGCACGCAGGTACAAAGTTGCAATCCGCAGTTCTATTTCACATATTTTGGGTGCATTGGATTGAACATTGGCTAGCCTGTCGGCAGCCCCAATAGGATAGCCCTGACCAGCCGTCTATTGTTTACAAAAAAGCTGCCTAGCGAAACTCCTCCCTTCACCTGAAAACTCCAAATAAGGTAAATCCACTCAGTTCAGGAAGAGAGCTCACAGCTTGCAATCTTGTGATTTCATTCTGAAATAACTACAGACTAATTTGAGCAATGATGGGTGCAAATCTAATCTGAATTTAAATTGCTACACATGAGCATATCATGGGCCCTTTAACTCCACACTGTGTGTTAGGATGTCAACTAATATGTTAAAGAGCCAAGATGTCTGGTGGTATAACGGCTTCAGTTCCCCATCACCAAAAGCATGGTCTTCTGTTAAAAGCAGACTGTACACAGGTATCTCATACAACCCCACTTTAGAAGACCCATTCCTTTAAAAAAGGCTTCCTGTGACCAACCCATTCACTTGTTTGATGAATGGTTACTGGAAGACCCAAAACTATGTGAATACGACTCCATCCAGAGGCACCAAGCTGCTTAAACAAATAACTTCTTCACAAGTTTTAGTTTTGTAATCATGTCTGTCTGTCCACACCTGTAACTTGAAATCTACAGAACATTTTGTCAGGTTGCTACCAAATGTTGGTCCTTTTAGAACAAAGGCTAGCAACATTTGTACAATCACAGGAGCAGCCTTTTTTTTTATTATTAGTTTTAAAAAATGTCACCTTTAACTTAGCTAGCACACTTGTCTGCTGTTTTATTTTTGTTAATTTTGGATGTTTTGATGATTTTGTATACCATATTTTCCAGATTACAAGTTGCGGTTCTTTGCATAGTCTGGCTAGGGGAGCGACAAATACATCGGAGCAACTTGTATAGTCAATAAATTCGACTATAGGGTGTTTGTCACACTGACAGCTGGTGGACGCCGCTCTAGGCTTGTGTACCTTCATCTGCCGCATCTGTATTACTGACAATTTAAAATGTAGACATTACCTGTAACAACCATACCTGCCATCAGCTTAACACAGAATGTGTCGGTACCATGACTTACCCGGTGAGGCGGGGAGGCGAGCCGCGAGCTCTCCCTTCTGGCGACAAGCGCGCGGCCGTGCGTTTGACATGCGTTTCCTGAACAAATTCGACCAGTTCTGCAGAGCGACTAATACACGTTTTTTTTTTCTTCATTATACATTTTTTGGCTTGTGTGACTAACATTCCGGAGCGATTTATCACCCAGAAAATACGGCATTTACTTCTTATTTTGTTGACTTATTTTGGTTTAGTGCTGTCAGCTCATGACTACTGAATACGCAGCTGCCAAGCTTCCTTAAAGGTGCTGTCTACAATGTTGACAAACTAGCCAGTAGTCGATTGTGATGGATGGATATACAGTAAATGATTAAACAGGTGACCTGCTAGTCAACAAGGCTTACAACTTCACAGTTGTCAAGCTAGTATGTCTGTTCTTTTCTTACTTGTACCAGATGTTGAAGAAATCTGACATACAGGATGTCTCTCCTCAGCTATCCTGTGGTTAGATACAGATGCTAGTGCTATTACTGTAGTAGCACCTGTACATTTCAGGTAGTGGGATGGATTACCTCATCAATAGGAAACGTAAGGCACCTCCTTCCCTCCACTAGCCTGTGGGCCACCCTTGGGCAAGGTGCAGCACCCACTAAGCCTCCCTGTAAGGGGTTGCAAATGCTGGCTCGGCAGCAGGAGTCGGCAGTTTTAGGTCATGGCAGACACAGCATACTGTTACTCAGTAGAGTGTGACAGCAGTGTGGCAAGCGTAGGAACTCACAAGAGTCACCGGTTGGCAAACACTAGATCCAGTTAAAAGATCACTGTGGGGCAACCATCCAATACCCTGGCTGTCATGCATTTGCATTCCATCAGAACTGTGTACTGGATAGGCCCAGAGATAAGTTTTTGCCCTGGGCAAGCATCTACCATATTTTCCGGGTGATATGTCACTCCGGAATGTTAGTCGCACAAGCCAAAAAATGCATAATGAAGAAGAAAAAAATATGTATATGTCGCTCTGGAGAACACGTCGCATTTGTTCGGGGAACAGACGCTTGACGCCAGAAGCGAGAGCTTGTGGCTCGCCTCCCCGGGTAAGTGATGCCGCAGACACATTCGGTCTTAAGCTGATGGCAGGTATGGTTGTTACCAGTAATGTCTATATGTTAAATTGTAATACAGATGCGGCAGATGCAGGTACACAAGCCTACAGTGACCTCTAGCGGCTGTCAGTGTGACAAACAACCAATACTTGAAATATGTAATATACAAGTCGCTCCGGTATATTTGTTGCTCCCCTAGCCAGACTATGCAAAAAACCACGACGTGTAATCCAGAAAATACAGTACTCATTACCCGATGCCCTGGCATCCAACATCAATCTAGCTCCATGGAACATTCTTTACAATTTCAGCTTGTGGAGAGCACCGGGCAAAAAGGACGTTGGCTTCATTGTCGTCCAGAACGAGATAGGCCAATGAGCTGTTTTAAACTCAGTGAGTACATGAGCTTGTGCACCTATGAAGTTATCAGCTGTGTTGACCAGCAGATCACCTGTCCAAACATACATAGCAGATCACTACAAAGATCAGCTCCAAGATACTTTGCCAATATCATAGACATGTTGACTGTAGTGCTCAGCTCAAAATAAAATATTTAAGGAAGCAGGAGACTATTGTAATTTGTTCACATAGTAATGTGTCTTCATTTTAAGTTTTTAGTACAGGTTTGGAGCTGTGTTCTTGAGCGTTAACTCTGAACATTGACATTATGTTGTCAGTGTTTTTGTGACTTGGAAATCACTGGGTTTTAAAGACACTAAATACCTTATATGTTTTTCCTTGTCTGCAATGATGAATATTATGTAAAAAATCAATTCTTACCACCACCAGCTCAAACTCAAATAAAAAAGATCACCCTCACTTTGTGGATGAATCATTAAGCTCTGCTTTGCTGTATGAAGGCCTGCTGTATCTGTGACAAACAGAAGTGGACTCATGAAAAGAATTTGCCTGGATCTCTTTATGTCCCTGCTCTTTTATCTGGATTAGTGGGAGAGGCAGATGACTAGTACCTTAGATCCCACAGGGCGCTGCACACCGTGCACCTTTCACGTGGAGTAATTCTGAGACAAACAAGCACTTCTTCCCACACCCACCATTTCAGCTGACACTGAGTGACAGGTGGGAACACAAGAGTCTCTGTATTTACATTTTACACAGTGAGGGTTATAAATACAAGGTATGGCTATTAAATAATGAGACTGTGTTCCTGAGTGGTTCACAGTCACACTGTGTTATATATTAAAAGGTAGGGTCTTCACACACCACTGCTGTACATTTCAAATAAGTGACATCTTTAATTCAGTGCCAGCTACTGACTGAAGTGCACATGTTTTTTCTAAGGTGTCAGGAAATGATTAGCTTGAAACTTGAGCAATGCATCAACAAAATTCTTGGTGAAATTGGAGAAAACAGCAATTGAATCTTTTTGTACATTAACTGAGGTGCATGGGGAACACTGCGTGTCACTTATACATGTTAAAAGATTTTGTGAAGGCATCGAGAACGTCCGTGACGATGAACGTTCTAGACACCTATGCACATCAAAAACTTCAAATTGAACAAAACTTTCAAAAGTCAACAAATAGAGACCACTATTGTAGAAAAATTTTCATGCTTCATCAAGACAACACGCCAGCTCACACTGAGCTCAATTCAATTCAATCTTTATTTGTATAGCGCCAATCATAATCGCCGATTATCTCTAGGCGCTTCACAATTCGAGGCCAAAACCTGAACCTGAGCTCTCGATAAAGCAGTTTCTGACCCAAAAACAAATCACAGTTCTTGATCATCCTCCCTGTTTAACTGATCTAGCACTGTGTGACTTTTTCCTAAGATCAAATGTGTGTCAAAGAAACATGTTTAAGAACAACAGAGATTCTGACACAACTGCTTTAATGAGTAGAAGACTCGAATGCAGCAGCATATTGACGCAGAAGGGGAGGAGACTGAAGGAGAAAGACACAGAGAAATGTTCATGTTCAATAAAATTGTCTCAATAAACAGTTTAGTTTTTTAATACCTTGCATGTGCTACAAAGCGTGATGTCCAATCTTTGAGGCCTTATTTTTATGTTATGACTTGGTGCTACACGGTAAACTCTTCTTATTAAGTATGTTAATCAAAGATAAGTTCCAGCTCTCTGTGTATGTCAAAGCCCTGAGTCAGTGTCGCAGTCAGTGGCACAGCTGATCTAGTTTTCAGCAAGTCTTGCTCTCTGCGGACATACATAAAATAAACAAGTAGATGCATGTTGTTCCAGTCCAAAATAGTTGAAGAGGACAGTTAAATATAGCACAGGCGCAAGGAAAGGGAAGTTAAATAGACACTGTCCTGCAAGTAGAGCTAAATAAGACAGTTTTTAGAAGAAACAAAGCTTTGAGATTAAGAATTTTTGCCAAAGTCAGATTGCTGGTAATCAGTTACATAAAAGAAATGTCTGTGGACTGTGGCGTGGGCGGGTGTTGGATCTGGTAAATATTAGAGGTCTAGCTGCAGGGCCACACCCTGCTCTCCACTGGTGACAGCTGTTAGTCATACAGGCCAAACCTTTTTATTTAAAGAAACACTGACCCTCTAGACAAGCATTAATGAAGGACAGCCGCCTTTCCCAAATTTTAAATGATGGCACACAAAATGGTCTGTGTAACTTTTTGATTGAGTCCTTCCTTTGTTTATCATTTTACCCATTTTCATTCACTTAGTGGGGCAGTTGTGGCTTAGTAGGTAGAGTGGGTTGTCCATGAACCGGAAGGTTAGCAGTTTGATCCCCTCTCAGGTCCACAGACCAAAGTGTCCTTGAGCAAGACACTGAACCCCAAGTTGCTCCCAGTGAGTGTCACTGGTGTGTGAATGTGTGTGTGAATGGGTGAATAGAAAGCAGTGGAAAACGCTATGAGTGCTGTAGGGAAGAAAGGCGCTATATAAAAGGCAAGATCATTTACTATTTTAGTGGATTGTTTCCCCTCCTTGAATCTCCACCTTATCATGGTGGAGGGGTTTCATGTGCCTGAGTGATCCTAGGAGCTATGTTGTCAGGGGCAATCCACCCCTGGTAGGGTCTCCAAACCCAAAATGGTCCTAGGTTACAGGTCAGACTAAGAGCAATTCAGAAGACCCTGGAGCAGACCCAGAACACACTGGTGTCTCTCAGCTGGCCTGGGAATGCATAGGGGACCCCCCCAGACAAGCTGAAGGCAGTGGCTGGGGAGAGGTCTGGACTTCTCTCAGGGTGCTGCCCCCCAACCCTGACCAGGATAAGTGGAAGATAATGGATGGATGGACAGTGGATAGTTTTGTTTGTCTTTATTAATTTTCTCCCCTATTTGGTTCATTATGCTTCTTAGACTGTACAGTCTGTAGGCCATGTTCCTGGTGGTAGTTTTCAGGTGAGTCTATGCAAAAGTCTGAACATAATTGTGCCTTCTTGCTGAAATCGAGAATTACTTTTAGTTGCTTGGCTTGCATTTTACTCAACTCAAATTTTATATTTAGTCAATTTAAATTTGACCAAAACTAACAGTTCAATAGACTAAAATATGGAATCTTCATCAGTTGGAGTCAAAATGGACACTTCTAGATGACAAACTCAGATACAGAAATACAGTGCACATTTTGTAATTATTTTGTGTGACCCTGGCATTGACACACAAGAGCAAAGAGCTTTGGTATGTCATGTCTGGACATGACTTTTTGGTATCTACTGCTGCTGTCAACAAAAGCAGTGGAAGTTCCTGTTTGCAGAATTAAAGCAGAATCAGCTCAAAGTTCAAGGCTCATGTTACCAAACAACAGGTCGTTATGTTCTTTACTCTTGTCACACAGTGCTTAGTTACCTGCAAGCGTGCGAGGAATGTTGAGCAGTGAGTCATGAACCAGAGGATCGTCTGCAGAGTTCACCAACAGCAATGGTACATTTACCTAAAGACAAAATTTTAACCCCATAAATTTCACTGGTACCAACATTACAACATCAAATTTAACAAAAAAAATGAGACAATGTATGTCACCAGTCTTACATTGTGAATATAATGTACACAACTCTCCTTCTCATAGTACTCTTTGAGGGAGTTATGGCCATGGAATTTTCTGTCAAAAACAAAAATGCACCATGAAAACGATGAACATTCTTGTTAAACTGCACATACAGCAGATGCATCGTTCTCCACATACCTCATGATGTTGTCATCAATCTGCATGAGGGAGGTTGCTGTGAACAGTCGACTCAGATTTGCATCTATCATTTTAACTGAGCTCCCACCAAACAGACTGTTCCTGTAACAGTGTGCAGTCGGTTACTTTGGTATTAGCACAATGCAGTCACTGTGTGATGTGATGCAACTTGCCATAATAGACCTTTGTCACATTTTTACACATGTTCTCTCACAGTAGAATCAACATTACTGTCTGATAAGCCTGGACACATAACACTGAGATCTACTTTTACAGACCATTAAGCCAGTGATCGGTTAGATGGAACCGAAGCGTTACATCTGCCAGAGTCACAGGTCAATTTATTTCTTCATTTTCTGGTTGTTAGAAGGATTATGCAAACACAGGACACATTTCAGAAGACATTTGGTGGAAAGGTAGAGCTCAGGCCAAGGAAGAGCCTGTTACATTTATGTGCAGATCCAGGAATTTTTTTAATCACATTCCTTAACATTGCAATATGGCATTTTTGGACATTTTGGAGAACATCTTAGTGAATAAAATCATTTTCAAAATCATAAAGTCGTATTTTTACATTTTATCCATTTAATTATTTCTGTGATGACAGATGCGCGTTTAAACTTTGCCAAAAGTCAAAAACCACTTTAATGTGCAAAAAACCTTTGAGCACTGCAGAAAGCTTATTCATTTTACCATGTTATTTACATTGTACACCTATTGAAAGGAAGATGTGAATGTAGCTTGGGTGACATGACAGTTCAAAGAGGTAAGTTAATTTAGTTTCACAAAGATGTGCTTTTACGTTTTCAGAGCATTCAAGCTGAACACAGGGTGTTGAACTGCAGTGACTCATTCTGTGATCCTAATCAAAATGCATTTGAACCTGTTTAATGTACTGTAATTTTATGTAGAATGTCAAGGAATTTTACATCAACAAACCAAGTTCTCTCTGATATTTCTGTGACATGAGTTAAGTGGCTTTGTAACATTACTACAGATACAGCACCTGTGTGAAAGGATGATTTTCTTCATGTTGTCCGCCATGAGAAAGTTATAGAAGCGCCTGAAATGATCCCACTGTAGAAATGTTTCCTGGGCCCTAAGACAAAAACAACACACTGAATATGATTTGTAATCTGTGGTGATGCTGCTGTAAAGAACTGAAATGGTGCCGGGAATTAATATGCAGCTCAATACAGTGACATAAAATACAATATATGTTACAATGCACATTTTTAAGTGAGCAAAATTTCTTTTGTTGCTGAAACCATGCAATGGCAAAAATATATACTTTTAGAACATTCATAACCGTAACAGTTGAGGTACATAAATAAATGTGCCCTATCATAAATAAAGTAGATCTACAGAATGTGAAAAAGAAAGTTTTTAACTTAACTAAATTAGGCTACAGCTTAAAAATAGAATTCAAGTTAAGCTAACTTTCAGTGCCCAAATGCACACAGAAGTTCTGCACCTGACAACGTTGAAATGAAATGCTAATAAAGCTATGCAAATAATGACGTGTCTTTGACAGGACCAAACCAGTTACTGCTAAACTAATACTGTCCACAGGATGTGAAAGTCATACTTGTAATGAACTACACGGTAAGAAGGTACACGTTGAGGAATAAAACACAAGACCTAGAATAAGGAGATTTAGAGTTTCCTTAACTGAACATATACCACTGAACTCTGCAAACTCACTGTCAGCGAAGCATGGAGCATGATAGTTCAAGCCAGAATTCTGCTCTGTAATCTCATTGCATTTTTCTCACTTCTTCACCTGTGAATGTGGTGTTTCAGGACTTCACAGTGGCACCAGCAAATGTTGTATGAAGTTACAGGTGATTAGGAAAACACCTTGGTTGTCAATAGAATTTCCCTAGAAGGGTCAACTAAAGTTTGTTCACTTTGAATCCTTTCAACATGAAATCCTTGTAATGACAAGAAACCCTTCCAGCCTCAAAGAACTGGAGCCCTATGCAAAGGAAGAGTGGGTTCAAATTCCTGTAGAGATACATAGCAACCTTGTACCGGTAATTAAGTACGGGAATCATTTGGAGACTGTGATCCTCCACATAGGCTTTGTATCCCATTGCACAAATGACCTACCTGAGAGCGCTGTAGCCCTGACAGACGCTGACACAACACAGTACTCGCTCCTGGTTCGTCCGGTTCTCTCCCAGAAACTTGCACACGATATTTCCACCCAGACTGAAGCCCACTACGATCAACTGGGTTTGAGGGTAAGTCCGCTTTATGTAACCCACCATAGCTGCAAACTCCCATGTGCATCCTGGAAGATAAACAGTGCAGAACTATCAATCAATAAATAAAGGATATCACGCTTTTTCTCAGGTCAGCCGTTCTCACTGAAGGTGTCTTTAGTTCAGGGTATTAAATTATTAAATTAATAATTAAATCCTATATCTCCTACAGTTCTGTGACATTGTTATTCACATATACTCTATGTTTAACTTTAAAAAGCTGTGAGATTCATCAAGATTCATCAATATATGTAGAAATAAAAATGTCTGCCACTTCCATTAACACTGCATTTTTTAAAAAATGTTTTACTATTTAAATGTAAACGATAATAAAACCTGTGAGAGGGAAGATTGTGGTAAAAACAAAAGCAGTATTAAATCAACAAGTTAAAAAAAAAAAACAAAAAGGGGCAACATAGGGACAATGAACAAAAATGAACAAGACAATAAGCAAAATGACAAAATAATGTCAAAAGAATCAAGAAAATAAGCAAAGATGAACAAAATAATACAAAAGTAAATAAACAACATGGTGACCCAGTAAGAATACTCCACAACCCATTTTTTGTCTTGAGCTTGGGATTTTAATTTGGGGCAGGCAGACCAAAATAAAGGCAAATTCCAACCCAAAACGTGTCACTTTAGTTTAAAGTCATTTCAGTGGTGTTCACTGTCACCAGCCGAAGCGGGATAAAAGCAGCAGCTGAGCCAGAAAAGTGATGATACAGCAACACTGTCTATCACTGATCTGTTTTACATTAAAAACAATATAAAAGTACATTACCTATGGTTATACCTCTAAAAGAGTTTGGTAGGACAGTGAAGCATGTACATCTGCATTTTCCATACTGTCCCAACTTTTTCTGACTTAGTTGCAATGTGGAAGTGTTGCCAAATGAGGAGAATCAGACTTACCATATGTAAACATACGTGGAGAGGTAAGCTCAATGTTAGGAAGAGCGCCGAGGTGGTTGAGGACTGCACAGCGGTAACCATCCCTTTGTGAGTGATCCACAAAAGTTCGGATGTAATGCTTCTCACTGTGGTTACCAATGCCAGGGCATATGACCATGGTGATGTCATCTGGTGAAACACACAAATATGTAGGCATATTCTAAAACCAGGCCAAATTAAAGGATCAGAATGTCTGTGTGGCAAATACTACTTCAGAAAACATGAGAGAAAAAATAGAACGACACTTTTTTTGGAATCAAGTGTTATGTGGGCCTTCAGTTTTCTGAGAAAACTGAGGTCACAGCGGTGGTGGCTGGAGTCAGAGCGCCGCTGAAAACATTCAAAGAATCCATTTTTATAATAGTGACTGAACACCTCCTTCAGGTAAACACTGATAACTCAACAAAGAGTAAATGATTCATTTTTAATCCTAGCTCATTTGGAAACCAGAAAAATAACACCAAGGGGAAATGGCAAATTGTACATATTTTATATGTTTTAGGGTGCTTTCACACCTATGGCATTTGTCCGAAACACCTGCAAGTTCGGTTCGTTTGGGCTGGTGTGAAAGCGGACCAGTTTGATTTGGTCCGGACTAAAGAACCGTA
>JAQQAE010005582.1:6292-17477 GCA_029823295.1 Pseudamia nigra | reverse complement strand
CTCCTCCTTCAAGATGACTCCTACTCCATTTCTCTTCCCATCCACACCATGATAAAACAGCTTAAACCCTGCTCCAATGCTTCTAGCCTTGCTACCTTTCTACCTGGTCTTCTGAACAGACAGTATGTCCACCTTCCTCCTCTGCATCATGTCAGCCATAGTTCCAACATTCAAAGTCCCTACTCTGTCCTAGACTCTTGCCTTTTCAGTCCTAGACTCTTGCCTTTCAGTCCTGGACTCTTGCCTTTCAGTCCTCTAGACTCTTGCCTTTCAGTCCTCTAGACTCTTGCCTTTCAGTCCTCTAGACTCTTGCCTTTCATCTTGAAAGGCAAGTTATAGTAATAATAGAATAGAGAACAACAGACTGAATAAGTGTCTCGCATGTTAATATAATGTAACGTAATATGACAGCAGAGGCCCCGCTGTCATGGTCTGATGACAGTGGGGTCATGGTCTGATGACAAGATCAAGCGAGCTTTTTCCCTTCTGCTCCGCGGTAGGTATCTTTCCTCCCTGAGCTTGCCTTAGGACACCTGTGTTATCGTTTGACCTGTGTACTGCCCCAGTCAAACTCCCCACCTGCTGCTGTCCCTGGAGCGGGTCCCTGGAGCGGGTCGCGTGTTGAGCGGGTCCAGGCTTTTCTTCAATCTGTCAGTCATTTTAATTGTTTCGTCCTTTTAATTGTGTTGATGACTCTGCTTATTATTGTTCTGCATATCTTTTAGAGGTCGACCGATTATCGGTCGGGCCAATTATTGGCGCTGATATTTGGAATTTTAACGTATAGCGTTATCTGTGTTTTTTTTAATCCGACGTGCCGATATCAAGAAATCAATTAAAAACTGTTTTATTTTGACTCGGACACTGCTGCCTCCCCCTCTCTCCTGCCACTTCTGTCTCCAGCATTGTTCCGCCCGCGCCGCCATCTGATTGGTGAAGCAAGTCACTGTATGCGCAAGTGGCAGAGCCACTGAATCGGAAACTGTCCTTACACACACACACACACTGTGGAGACGTAAAGTTTTCTTGTGTGGTTCTCCACACGAGAAACGACCTGTTTGCTCTTTCTGGAGAGCAAACACATGTCGAAGGTAAACGCCCAAAAGTCTCCTGAAATTGTAATAAACATCTCAGTGCTCTATATCTCACTACTACTACTACTACTACTACTACTACTAATGTTGCGGTGTGCAGCAGAATAACGTCGTGAACATTAGCTTCAGCTCTGCTAGCTCATATTACTCCTGACATATCTGTGAATTACTTGAAACAGTGCTGTTGGTGATATCAATGTGGAAACAGTCCATGATTGTAGAAGCCTGTGCGTGATTGTGGAGCACAAGAAATTCAATTCAGTCTTGTTTTGTTGCAGGGAAGTACGGTGAGATGAAGGCTGACTAGCTTTTACTATAACATTAGTTTGCCGGTCTGGCTCTAAATGCTCAGCAGATTATATATTATCAATGGGGAGAATGTATGTAATGTGGAGAAACGTGTGTGTTTGCGTGAAAGTCGCATGAAAAACTCACAGCTCACGACTACCACAATAACTTGTGAGTATATAACTCCAAGCACTTCTGGAGCTATTTATTTTCAATTTGTTTGGTTAAATGCTTGAATTGCTTAAATGAATATCTGCTCCAAATATCGGTTATCAGCCTTCTTAACTACTAATAATAGGTATCGGTCCTGAAAAACCCATATCATTCGATCACTAATATCTTTGTTAATTTAAGTTTATTTTTGTTAATATTCAACTGACTATTTTGGTACTTTGTTTATTTTGTTCATTATTTTGTTAATTTATATTTATATTATTCATGTATCGTTGTTTGTTTTTGTTCATTTGTTTTTCATATTTACTCGTATAGTTTTGTTAACTTTTTTGTTTGTTTTGTTGATATTTTGTTGGTTCCTTTGATAGTTTTCCTTCATTTTGTTAATAATTGTTCATTTTCTTGTTTTTTTTTTTCATTATTGTTCAATTTTTGTTCTCTGTTTAACCAGTTTTTGTAAATTCTAGGGCCATTATATTTAGATTTTATTTTCTTTGCAGTAGTTATTACATTTCGTCATTTACTCTTCATGTTGTTAATCATATTAATTTTTTGGACATTTTGGTTGATGTTATTTTCTGTTTATTTTGGCTCGCTGTGTCTGTATCTGCATACCTGATGAAGTAGAAGTTACTGTTTGAAACCATTTCTTTTTGTATTTAAAAAAAAAATTTTTTATTCTACATCACATCGTGCATCGCATGGTGCGGCCCTGTTGGATGATGTTTTGGTGCACTTGCTAAAGTGCTCTTCTCTTCTACCTGATTTATGTGAAGTGATTCACAGCAGCTTTTACAGATCATACATAAAAAGGCTGACATCAAACTAAAATGACTTCACTGAGGAAGCAGTAACTCTTCTGAAATGATGTTTCTGGCAGTTCCTACCTCCTGTAGTTCCCTCCTGGGTTTTCACTCAGGGCATTAGGGGTAGAGTGGAGTTTCCCAAACTCCTTCAGTTCAACTCCAAAAAGTCAGATGTGGGATCTCTTTAGAGTCAAACTTATAACAACTAACCCGAGTCAAACTTATAACAACTAACCCTATCTATCATAGCCTGCACTCTGTAAATGATTATGATAAGATATATACCATAGATTAAACTTTACACTGGCTGTAAAATAAACAAAGTTGACAAAAAAATAAAGTTTTTAAAAAGTAATCAAGGACAGAAACATTTCTTAATAATCAACAAACTAATCCACATCAAGAATAACTTAAATGGAAATTTTACAAAACAAACATGCATAAAATAATCAGAACAAGTAACAAAAGACAAAAATGGGGAAAAAAATCAGCAGTCTTAAGTAATACCAGACCGACTTTTAACAGAATGGAGTCGTGAAAATAAACAAAGTTAAAGAAATTTAAACAAAATTAAAATAATCAACAAACTAAATAAAAATTGACAAAATAATCAACATAATGATCAAAAATAACTTTAATGGATAAATCTTTACAAAATAATGAACAAAATTAAGAAAAAAAAGAATCAAGTATAAGTAGACAAAATAAGGAACAAAAAGAAATTTAAAGAAATATCAACAAAATTAACAAAATAGTCAACAGAATGGTGACCCATGCCCTAGGAGCTATAAAACACCCGTTGAAGGTATGTGGTGCTTTGCTCGTTGATTTTTGTATTCTGGTGCATGATCTGCCTACAGTTGTAAATGCATAGTGTTCTGTGTATTCAGTGGTATGAATGTGAGAGGGGATATGGGGGGGTCCTCTGTGTCTGGGTTACATTTTAAGGAGATGAGATCATGGTTGTGGTGCTGACAGATTAAATGACCACAACCTGAAACCATTTGGGGAAGCTGCTGTCCTACTTTACGCACACTGCATTTATCATACTCTATTCTTTCTCCGACATGGACGATTAATTGAGTAACGCAGAGAATTAAACATCTCTATAAATACTCCTCTGTCCTCAAAAGTACTGTAGGTATGTCGAAGCCTTACTTTCTGCCTGACAAACAAGTAGGTCTCCTGCAGAACAGAAGGTATCTCACTCCTGAACTGGTTCAACTGGTTCATCTTCTCCAGAGGCTGTGTTTTCTTTTGATGCACATTTATCCTCCTCCTCTTGTGCAGGATGGGCTGACACATGGCAAGCATTATGCTGGAGTTTGGGGTCAGGAGGAGAAGTACACATGCTTTTCTTGTCCTTTTGTACAAGTCAGAAAACTTATAAAAAGGTGCATACAGTATTTCTTTTGTGTGTGTTTATATACATCGATGTTTAATATAGGTCTGTGTAATAAGTAATAGATATCAAAATTGCTGTTAATATTCCTCTAAAGCATTATACATCTCGGGGTGCTTTCACAGCCACTTCTTTTGTTTGGATTTTCAGTCTTCCCAGTTTGAGTTGAACCAAATTGTTACATGTGAAACCTCACAGTGCTGACCCAAACTGTTTATCTTTGGTCTGACCAAAGTGGTGGTCTCAATTCAGGTCAAACTGAACAATATTTTTGGGCAGTCCAAACTTCTGGACCAACCAGAAAAAATTACTAGATAAAGGAGAGGAAAAACAACTGGAAGCTAGAAAAAGTTACAAATGAAGCAAATAAACATCAGCCGCCCCTAACCCCCCCATCAGTTTGGCCAGGTGGTCACCTGGAACGGTTTTCAATTCACATGTGCCTTGTCAACAGTTAAATTGTCGTCTTTAGTGCTTTAGACCATCAGTTGTCTTGTGCAGAGGAGGGTTGGGTACAAAGTCAGTATCCCTATCAGTGCTACTACAACTACTGTACAAATCCATGTTATGGCAAGAAACACTCTTTTACTCCATAATCCCATACATGTTGCAGTTTGGAAGTTGTCAGTATTAATGTTGGAAATAATTAAAATAAACAAGAAAAAACTTACCGCTCCTTGAATCACTGCTTTTTCGTGGTGAAGGGGTTTGTGTGCCTGAGTGATCCTAGGAGCTATGTTGTCGGGGGCAATTTGCCCTTGGTAGGGTCTCCCAAGGCAAATGTGACAGGTGGCAGGTCAGACTGAGAGTGATTCAGAAGACACATACTGTATGACTATGCCTTTCTGTGGACCCACCAGCTGCAGGAAGGGTCGTATGGGTCCTGTGCTGTGTGGTATGGGTGGTAGCTGAAGGGGCCCGCATGTTCCAATCCTCTGTTGCCAAAACTCGCTCCTACTAGGAAGAGGCTCTGGGGCAGACCCAGGGCATGCTGGATGGACTATGTCTCTCAGCTGGCACTGGAATGCCAGGAGGACCTCCAGAGGAGGTGGCTGGTGAGAGGGAAGTCTGGGCTTCTCTTCTTGGGCTGCTGCCCCTGCGACCCTGACCAGGATAGGCAGAAGATGATTGATGGAGGGAAGAAAAAACTTTAGGACAAGCTGTGTCGAAACTTTTGATTGGTAGCGTATATAAAACAATTTACACCCATACTAAAAACTCATTCAACTGTAGCTCTTGTGTAGGTTGACTGTTAGCTTACTGGCACAAAAATAATGCTTGTTTGAAATGTTTATTGAAATGAACATCTGAAGGCAATTTCAGCTACGTGTTCACACAACTCTTTTTTTCCATTTCACTTTTTTTTAGTGTTTTCATATCTTTCAACCTGAAGTGACTTGTGTCTTTGACTTACTGGGTGACTTCAGTCCACTGTGATGTCATGTGATGGTCATACAGTTTGCAGCTGTTTCACTAAAGCCTGACCTTGAGTAGATCCTCACTCAAATTTAACATCTCTTATTTCATGTCCCCAGTCTCTTCATGCCAGTCTGCCTCATATCTTCACAGAAAGGAAGTCCTATCACCCAGAACTCTGTTTAACAGGAAGCAGCTACAACACGGGAAGTAACTGCAGCAGTTCTGAGCCTTAAGCCTCAGTGCCTGTAGGGGGGTGGATAAACCGGAGTATTGTATTGTTCTCAGGAAGTGTAGAGGAGTAGCTGGCCAGTCTGCCTCCGGATCCATTGTTTATCTCTTAGTTATGGGTTGCACCTCTTTATTCCTCAGCTATATTTGGTCAGGCTGGGTGGCCTTGTGTGTAAAAATGCAAAAAGCTGGCATTACCGAGCTGAAGTCACTGTCATGCACACCAGTCATTCACATATTTACACAAAGCCTATACTGTAATCACACTAACAATCACATTGAAGAGTAAAACATGCCAGGCCAAGTACAGCTTATGTCTATCAGCTACTTCAGGGCCTATTCATGGTGCTGTGACCACACCATAAGCTGGGGTTTCATGTGGGACTCATCCAGACATGGGTGGAGCTGCTTGAAATGGCTCCAATCTGGTAAAACCCCCTACCGCAAGACGAGCAAAACTGGTACAGTTTCTTGCCGTTCTGCCTCCATGTTGTAACTACATCAAACTAGAGCTGGGCAATAAAACCACAATTATTATTTCTGTGGTACATTTTGTACAGCATTTGTTTGCATTTTTATGTTGTCTTTCTATTGACATCTGAATCACGGTGTCAGTTTATTCATCTTGTTGAGTAAGAGCTCACATTACACTTCAGCAAATGCATTTATCTTTTTACTCATGCCTTGTCATTTTTGTCTTTAAGTTTTTTCTCGTGTTGTGTCCTTTACCTTTTAACCTTTTGTGTCTTTTGCAATGTTTTTTGTGCAAAAATCTGGCATTACCTGGCTGGTTGTATGTTTTACATTGTTTTTGTCTCATCTTCTTTCGTCTTTTGTGTTTTGATGTGCATCTTTTACAATGTACTTAGTAATGGTTTTACACCTTTTCATCTTTTATTACATTTCTGGATTTTGTGCTTTATTGGCATTTTGTATTGTCTTTATTACGTTTTGTCATTTTGGCTTTTTTAGGCCTCATCTATGAATGGAAAAAGTGGAATAGATGTAATAATTTGGCAGTTATTGCGGTAATTACCTATTACAGTCGACTTGCATGAAAACATTAATTGTGGTCAGTTTTTGGCCAAATCTACATTGCATCTATTCAGATTCAGAAAAGCTCAGCGACTGCTGGAGTCAGTTAAATCTTGAGGGCTTTCAGTGCAGTTACAGTATAATTCCAGCTTGAATCAAGGCCAAGTATAGAGGGAGTAACCATGCAGAGACGCGGTTGCTTTCAATCGCTGCCAACATCATGTGATCTCCCAAAGCATTTTTCCTCATACAGAACAACAACAACAACAAACAGTCATTACTGTCACTGAATACAGTTGGTGTTTTGCATCAACATAGCCACTACCAGCAATTATGTTGAGCGTTATCCTACTGCTTGACTTATTTGGTTTTCCACTGTCATTAAAGAATACATCAATTTAAGCTCATGGTTGTGGGTGTGAAGCGTGCACGTCCAGAGGACTGAGTGCCTGTGCTCGGTGAATGTGGGAACTGTGTGTGTGTGTGTGTGTGTGTGTTGGACGGTTTGGAGTCCCTTTGTGAACGCACTCGTGGTGTAGTGAGGTGTCAGTGTCAGGGCCTTGGCAGCGCATGTGGAAACCGTTTAACCGAAGCACTTTGGAGCAGCTAGACTTTCAAGGATGAAGCATCGCCTCAGTGTCACAGACCTCCAGCACAGAACTGGTCACATTATTCTTTACAAAGGGCTTCTTCTCTCTCTTTATTACTGGTATGTTTGCAATCCTTAGGTGTGACAAAATTAACAATATGAGAGAGAGCCACCATGATGAATACATTTGATTTGATTTGATTCATCTTTGTCACTGTAGACATTGTTTAAATGGCGACGAAGACCAGTTCAGTATTTTACCAGAGTGCATAGTGATATTATCTTATACAGTTCTGTGAAAAAGTGTTTGTCCCCTTCCTGATTTCTTACTTTTTTGTTCATTTGTCTCACTTATATGTTTCAGATTATCAAAAAAATTAAACAATAACTTTATGAAAACACAAGTAAACACAAAATGCAGTTTTTTAAATGAAGAGTTTTATTTTTAAGGGGGGGGGATTCCAAACCTACATAGCTCTGTTTGAACAAGTCCTGAAGGAGAATTTCCTTCAGCTAAAGCACACTTGGTTTTTGCAGCAGGACAATGATCCAAAACACACCAGCAAGTCCACCTCTGAATGGCTTAAAAAACAAAACAAAATGAAGACTTTGGAGTGGCTTAGTCAACGTCCTGACCTGAAGCTCCGTGAGATGGCATGACCTTAAAAAAGATGTGAGCCAAAATTCCTCCACAGCGCTGTAAAAGACTCATTGCCAATTATCTCAAGTGCTTGACTGCAGTTGTAGCTGCTAAGAGTGGATCAACCAGTTGTTAGGTTAAGGGGTCAAGCATTTGTTCATACAGGTTTGTAGGTTGTAGGTTCATGTAGGTTTGGATTTTTTTTTTTTCCATCAAAAATAAAAACATTCTCTTAAAAACTGCATTTTGTTTTTTATTTAAATTTGTGTGCTGATCTGAAACATTTATGTGTGACCAATATACAAATAAATTTGAAATCAGGAAGGGGCAAACACTTTTCACAGCACCGTACTTAAAGATGATGCTTTATTGTGATTGACATTTTTCTTTTGTCTCTGCACTAAGAAACTCAAATTTTGCATGCTGGGTCTCATGATATTACATTAAAATTCAACAACTTAACATAATTTCAAAAATGATAAAATCAGGAAGAAAATGTTTTTGTCATCTTGTATCTTTCACAAGTTTTTTGTCACTTAGTATTTTTTATGTTTTACTTTTTTCCTTCTTTTGTATCATTGTCTTTTTGCATCTTTTGTGTCGTACGTTTTTATTTAGCTTCATCTTTTGGTTTCTTTTGTGTCTTTTTGCATCTTCCATGTTGTTTTTGTCTTTTATGTTGTTCTGTGTCATATCTTGTTGTTTCATTTGTGTTACTGTGACATTTTAAACTACTTTGTGCTTTTGAATCTTTTACATATTTTTGTCTTTTTGCATGTTTTACTAGTTATATTAAATATGTAGCTTTCACCCAGGAGCCAAAACCAGCTTTTATATTTTATTAGAGTAGTCATATTTACATTTATTTTGGTTCTAATTAATATTAACTGATATGAAAGTTTTGATTATGAAAACATTTTTTTGCCATATTTCACAGCTCTAATACAAAAATTTGCCCAGATCTCTAATGGTCTCAGATTTAGACATTTATTTAAAGGCAAAATATGTAGCATTTTCCTACAAAATCCATAGACTGATGCTATATAGTATATAGACAATCATCAGTTCTGACCTTGTCTCCGTATTTTCTGTTTTCTTTTTGTTTAGCTCTGTCCAGAATCTTTTTGGGAGTCAGTTTTTGGTAGTGAGTTTGTACCTCCAGCAGATAACAGCATCTTGCAGTGTGCCTGCATAACATTATAAAATGAAGCCACGTTGGTCTTCTCACTTACTGCACTACTCCGTGTGTTGCAGTTCTGTCTGAGAGCTAAATCAAAGCAGAGTGTGTACAGAAACCTTACTTGGATAGATCTTGTGGTCAGATACACAGCAGAGGAGGAGGAAACGTGCAATAGTTTTAGTTCCTATACAAAATTCCCACAGAGCTGCCTTTCCCAAACTGAAGGTGGGATTTCAAACAGGCCACTGGGCTGTTTTTACTGGGTTACCAACTGTCAGAATAAAACGTATTAAAGTAATATGAAAGATGAATTCATTTTTCCTCATTAAAAAGAAGAGGCATGTTGTCTGGAACAGTTTATTCACAAGAACAAGACAAAAACAGCATAAAAGATGAAACCAAACGCAATGAAAATGGCCTAAAAAGATGAAAACTATAACATAAAGTTTACAGTAAAACAGTTCACAGAAATGATCAAAACAAGGCTGAAAAACGAGATCTTCAACAATCCAGAAATGAAATGCTATCTTTTCATTTTACTTTTTTTTATTTCACTAAGATGCTTTGCTCTGTCTGTTGCTTCCTTGGCCACCACGGCCCTAAGAAAGAAGTTTAACATAATTTTCAATTAAATGTTCATTGTGTAATTTTCAGTGGCATCTACCAGCATGATTACGAATTGCACAGTCCACTGCTTAGCCTTACTATATGGTGGCCACTAAAAACACGAAAATCCACCATTGAAGCCAGTGTTTTTGTTTCTTCTGGTCCTGTAAGTTAAGTGGATATTAATCTATTCCTCCTTTTAAAAATGGTTAAGTGATGGTAATGCACTATGTCTCTGGATGCCACTTTGTATGAAATGGAAAGAAACATGGCAGCCTCTGCCACAATTCTTCCCAAGTGATTATACACAGTTGAAAACGTGAAGATGAATGATATATGCAATGTCTTTGATGAAATCCTCCTAAATCCATGTAAATCTTCCAAATCAAGTGAATTATGGAAACTATGACAAAATGCTGCAGGGGACAGAATATGTGAGTTTCTCATTTTTACAGTTTTTGTTCATGTTTGTTTAGGTTCATAGTTCACCTCACATTCATTGCCTTTTCTAAGTATATATATCGTAATGTAGTCTCTCGTGTCTGCCCTGTTTGCTTGTTGAGGCAAACGACTCATAAACTTCACTGTTTTTGAGACACTCCCCAACTTTAGTTTGTAAGCAGAAGTGTGTGTTTGTGTTAGTGTGTGTGTTTCGGTATCCTAGTCGGGACCAAAACCTAAACCCATACCAGTCTTTGGGTACTTTTCATAGTTTTAAACACTATAGGGACACAAATGTGGTTTTCATGACTTCAGTCTAGTATCTGAGCACTAAGACTCGAGGATGCAATGTAGTGTTTTTATGCATTTACTATTTATGTATAAAGACATTGAAACAAATTGAATTTCACGTGAAACTTTCAGTATCCAACAAGCACTAAACCAGCAAAATGAGTAAGAATTAATAAAATGGTGTTTAAAAAATCAACATGAAATGAAAATAATAATCTAGAAAGTAAAAAAAAATCTAAGAAAAAAAAGAAGAAGAAGAAGAAGAGAAGGATCAATATATGAAAAAATCATTTAGAAAAATTAACAAATTAAGAAAATGCATAAATGAATGAAAATACACAAAATAATGATTAAAATTGAACAACACCATTCAAACAATTAAACCTGAAAATAATAGGAACAAAATAATCAAGGAAACGATTAAAATATTCCAACAAATTTTAAAAAATGAAGAAAATTAACATGGCATAAACAAAGAAAACATTCAAAATTTGACCTAATATGAACATATGAATTGATCAAGTGATTAGTCAAATTGACTAATCTGAATTAAAAAATTAAGGAAACAATCAGAAGTAAACCTATTATGAACCAAATGATGATGAGGAAACAGTGAATGAAATAATTAAAAAAATAATTGAAAGTGAACATAATATGAATACACTAATGGAATGAAATAATGAACAGCATTTACAAAAACTAATAAACAAGTGAGCAACACTATTAAAAAGGCTCCATCTTAAGTTTGGGAAAACACTGGATTAGGGAGTAGATCATGTCAAATACGTCCCCACGTGGATATAGATGCAAACAGTTTTGTGCGTGTGGGAGAGAGGGGGCTGAAAGGGGATGTGAGACCTCAGCTTTGGCTCAGTTTAAGTGGAAATGTACAGAGCAGATAAGCCAGTTTACCACATATGATCATCTGTGAATATTCATACACACAACTTGCACATCCCCGTGGGGGGGGGGGGGGGGGGGGGGGGGGGGGG